>CM039580.1:35856974-35985468 GCA_022457205.1 Saccharum spontaneum
CTGCAAGAAACTGATGAAAACCACGCTGATCCTTCTGAGAAGATAGAACAGGGGACAGTTGTGCAAACTTTGGACAAGTTTTTACACGACCAGAGTCGGAACTTCCTACAACTTGGTCATGGCAATAGAACCATTTTTGTCAGGAGATCTCATGAGATTTACTTGTCTTTGGTTGCTGTTTATAATATTGTACTACCTCTGTCCATGAAAAAAATGGACACTAAGTGTATTAATTACGGGTTAAAATGCCTAAAAGTTTGATCGAATATATAGATAACAATATTAATATTTATAACATAAAATAAGTATATATTATAATTATGTATCTTATAACAAAATTTAAGGATACTTATTTGATATATCATAAGTATTGTTGTCGTTGTTTTATATATAGATAGTCAAATTTAAAATATTTTGACTTGTACTATGTTAGAATTGTATTTTTCTTCCCCGGACGAAGAGAGTATTCCAAATATTGTGATATTGTCATTATTTATTTTTGTTGTCTCGCTAGTCAAAGATAGACAATGGAGATGCACTTCAAAATACATATACGGAGTATATAGAGATCATTTTTTATATTCAAAGTAACTCTTTAAATAAGTATTTCTATATCTATACCTAATAATAAAGAGATAAAATTTCAGCCTTTTTTTCGTCCATCCATTTTTTGATCTGTCCCCCCTCTTACTATCAGACAATTTGAGAGTTTCCTTTGTCCGAACTTATATATAACTCGTGCTCATATGAGTTATAATAGCTCTTGTCTAGCACGATACGAAGTTCGATTTCAAAACATATTGGGTCGTGTATGTGGCCTGGACTCTTTAGATAACTTGGATTGCTATAATTCTAATCCTAAACAAAATAGAAATATAAGTCCTAATCAAATAGAAAAGGAAAATTAGAAAAATAAGATAAATCTTACCCTGAATAGGTTTGTCATGGGCTGGTTTTGCAGACGTATACGGCAACAATTATCTCATGCTATCTCTCTTGAATCGTACAATTCTCTTCCTATTCAAATACGCAATTACCTCATGCTATCTCTAGATTGTACAATTCCTTTCTATTTCAATATGCGGTCTTCGAATACTTATATATGCAATTCCTTTCCTATTCGGACATGATTTTTTTCTGTTTTTTTCTCAAGGTAGTTTCCGATATTTGTGGTGATTTTTATTTGTTTCTCGTATGGAGATCAGTGTTTTTGTTCAGTTTTGTAAATTGTTTTTTCATGAAACAGGTAAACTAGAAGTAATGAGATAATCTCTAACGTACTTTACACGTACATGATGTTTTCTAATTTCTTTGGCAATTTTTTTCTTCTGTTTTCTTCAACGTACTCTTGTCAATTTTTCATATAGGATTATATTTATTGATTCAGGACTAAACTCATTTAAATTTTACAAAAAATGTATGATCACCGAGTAATAAATTGTACGCCCCGTTGCAATGCACGGGCTTATTTTGCTAATAGAGAGTAAGTTTAAGAAAAAAACTTTTAATAAATTGTACGTCCCATTGCAACGCACGGGCATATTTTGCTAGTAGAGAGTAAGTTTAAGAAAAAACTTTTGAGATGCTGGCACAAGCATCTGTATCTCGATTGTTATTAGAAAGTTAATAGAGATGTGATAGAAAATTGTGATAGCTACAAAATGAGAATCTTGGGACAACTTTACGTGGAATAGCTCGGTTTTTACAAAGTACTTAAATATTAGGAGAAAGGATTAGGAGTTGTTGGAGAGGGTTTTTTCTCATCTTTCTAAAAATCAAGGACTAGGAAGGATTTAGGAAACTCTAGAGATGCTCTTATCAGGGCATATTCAGGAGTAAATGGATATGTTGTGGTGAAAATTTTTGGGCTTCCACTGACCGCTACGACGCATGGGCACAAACTAGTCAAGCAAAGATAATCTCCATCCATCCATCCACAACTAAAAAGATCCGATTGTTATCGTCATCGCCAACTAATCGGACCGCTCCCCTCCTAATCACCTCGCCCTGTGCTAATCCGCGCCTCGCTCCCTGTATCCCACGTGTCCGCAACCGCTGCCCGCGCCCAGTTCACCCCCGCGGCCCGCGCACGACTCCGAGCTCCTTCGCTCTCGCCCACACAACCGCAGCTTTGTGAATTGGTGGCCGCAGCGGCTAGGGCACGACGGAGGAAGGAGATTCGCTTGCCGCGAGCGACGGCGCCACGCCGGTGAAGCTGACGCCCGCCCCAGCCATCGCGTGGCACTAGTCAAGCTACCTCGCCGTGAGCGACGGCGCGACGCCGGTGAAGCCCGACGCTCGCCTCAGCCATCGTGCATCACTGGTGAAGCCCACTCGCCGCGAGCGATGGTGCCACGTCGGTGAAACCGATGCCCGCCCTAGCCATCGCGCGACGCTGCTGAAGCCCGCCACCCGGACCTCGGACTCGACTGGAACCCTACGCCAAGACTGTCCCATCGGCGGGGGCTCCAGGTGCAGTCGGCGAGAAGCGGCCAAAGCACGTCGAGCAGCCACAACTTCTTCAAGTCCTTCCTCGCTCGCTGCTGCCACCAGGTGTGCCAACCCCTTCTCTTCCCTTCCTGTTGTGCAAAACCAAGCACCCATCCCTTCTGGTGTACCTGTAGTCCTGTACCCTGGCCGCGGCGGCATCAACATCCATCTAGCGCTGTAGCTGGAGCCCATGTACAGGGTGGACTGGTGGAGAAGGACATTCACTTCTTCCTGGACCAGGCGGCAGCCTACTGAGTAATTGTACTACTGCTGCTCTCTTTGTCACGGCCCACTCCATGCATCCAGTTCGTTGATCGTGATTTATTATCATTATGTGTTGCTTGCGTATATATTGCTTACTTCCTTGATTGTACAAGCTAACCTGCTAGGCGTGTTGGATTGTACTATCTTTATTTGCTAGACTTGAGCGGAATAAGGAATTAAGGATGGATTGTATCTGCTGCACTACCCTACTCAACTCATGTGCAGGTAAGCCATTTGATGAAATGCCCCCTTAAACTCAATCACAGCAGTTCTGTACTGGTTGTTGCATTGACCCTCGCCGATGAGATGAGTCAGTGCTCCACTGATTCAAAATATCTTGTCTGGGCTGGCATTTATATGGAAGAATCGTCGTTAACATGATGCTCTATATCTGCTCCTTTCCTTTGAAGAACATGTCATTATTTTGTTAGTTTGTTGTATAGTGTAGAAAAAATACCTTATTTGGGATGTGCATTCTCTTCTGTTAATGCAGAATTTTGAGTACTCCAAATGAAGGAACTTTGCCAGCTGTTGCCTCGTTACTTGATAACAAGTCATCTTTTCTGAAGTGGCCACCCGTGGTAAGTAATAAACAAGTTCGTTTTATTATTGCAAATACTAGGATGAGGATTTGAGTTTGTGGGTGTGGATGAAAACTTTCAGTGTTTTGCGCTGTTTTAGATAAGTTTGAGATCTCCTTTTTGCTTGTGTATGAGGGCAATTCAACATTGCAGTGATTACCATTTTTACTCTAACATGAGGTTCATGCTGTAGGATCTTGCAACAGTGGTCCCAACACTTGAACTTTCGGGACTCATTATTGTAGGATCTAAACAATTTCAAACCATACTGTAACCTTTTTTTCTAATTTATCAACCGAATACCTGCTGCAACTCTAACTAAAACAGTAAACTCAACTTTAAGATAGGGTGTCATATTAACATCCATGGTACTGCCATGTAGGAGAGGATTTTTCATGTTTAGATGAGTTTGGTGTGGGGAATCAGTGGAGGGAATGGGGTTTCCCTTCCTTTGAATTTTCAGCAAGTTGTGTGTTCACCAACCTTTGCTGTTACATCTGACAGTTTGTACTAAACCTTTCGTTAGATGCCTTTAAGGACCTCAAATTATTTTTTGGTTTCCTAAAGAGTTATAGGTTTTTTCTTAAGCTTTCTAGATTGGCACAGTAGACCTTTAGAGAGCTCTGGAATCCTGATATGAATTCGTTTTTAGGAATAGAAATTTGTGCTCAGGTAATTTTAGCTAAGTTGAGACGATTTTACCCCCTTTGGTTTTACCGGATAAGAATGACTTCAAATAAAAAACCATTAGTTCAAATTTATGCTCACAAAATTTCAGAATTTTTGGATTGAAGGTTTGACGTAGTTAGCATTTCTGTCAATTAAGTTGTTTCATGTCTTCTTTCATAAGTTTAGTTAGACATTCAAGATTTTGTTTCCCCAAATTTATGTCAAAAGAGGGCTCTTGAGGTGATTTTGTTAGTCCTCATGGATCTGCAAGCCGCCAATATTTGGTTTGCTTAATGTCATATCAGCTGTTAGTTTCTTGGAATTTCTTTCCACGTTGTACTTTGGTTTGATTAGGATTAAATCAGGCCTTACAGTTTGCAATGACATTTTTATTTTCCACTAATGCAGAGCTCGCACCGGAGCTGTGGTGTGGTTAGAGGTATTTTGTATTATATCTACCTCCTCTAGCCTCCGGGTGATGCCGATTTCACTGTAGGCTTTTGTATGATTCTACTATTACGTAAAACAAACTGGAGGGATTGGTCACCTGCAGCACTCAGCTATGCTCGATAGCCTCCCCCTCAAGGTCAATAAATTCAAAAGCTAATATTGTAGCTTGTCCCATGGCGATGGTGCCATGGTGGTGTTTGCACAATGGTCTTTTCACTCTACTCTGTTTTGGGCATTGGAGTTAGTGGCCACATCTTAGCGGTTGGAGTCAGTAGCCACATCTAATGTGTTCCTATAACCTAATGGAATAGCTGACTTGAAATATTCTATCATTACATTCCCTAAGAGCTAACTCCTTGAGATTGTAGAACATTTACTAAGAGGTGATATTCATGTGCAGGTACATCTGCCCTGAGTTGTTTGACAATTAAATTAGAGTAGCAAGGTTAGTATTATGCAGTTCAATCTTTCTTTTGTTTTGTGATTCAAAAAAGAATTGCATGCCATTCAGCAGAATTGTGTTTTGTGATTCAAAAAAGACCACATTTCATTTCCCTGTTAAGCCTCTTTAGATTAGTGCCATGTTTTTTAGTTGCTGGTTTTCATCTTCGATGTCCTGACTTGGATTGGTCTCATGTTTCTTAGTTTCTGCATATTGTTATTTAGCTTTCCTGCTGAGCATTTATTTCTTTTTGCTCTTTAATTGATGTTAGCCCGCAACAGCTACTACCTCAAATTTCATGATGCTGGTTTCAGTTCTTAGGTGTGGGTTTGTCCAAATTTGCTAATTGATGACATAGCATGTTGGTTTTTGGTTTGTAATTCAAAAAAGACCAGATTTCATTTCTCTGCTCTTGCTTAATGCAGTTACAGATATTTTAGCACTGGATATTTCGCCACCAAAAAAAATCAGAACTGAATGACTGTTTTGTGAGACCAATGGGATGTTAGTTAAAGACCATAGCTTCTGCTTTTTTTTCCTCTTTGTAGTTTTACAGATGTTATCTTCTTCATAAATTAAAAATTAGCACCAGGCAACAAACAATAGCCAGAAAGAAAACATGATAGTTTCATTTAGCCTACCTATGTATAACAAGACTATAGTTGTTTTGCTTTATACTGTAGATTCAGGTTATTTGCTTCATATTAGACGAGTGGTTAAATTGTGTTTAACTTTTGGGAATATTTAAAAATATATATGTTATCTTTAGTACTTCTAATGGCTACCATATGACTCCTGGATAATTAAATACTACAAAAGACGCACTATGCAATTGTGGCTGTGGGTTAATTCAATGGAAAATAGTGGCTCTCTTGCACCATTGGGTGACAAGACTAACACTAACACTAACACTATTAATGAAGGTAAACAAAATAAATTATTCTTTTACCTTATAAATTCAACATATTGTTTACATTATTAATGATAATCAAAGTATATGGATGTAACATTGCAAGAAGTGATGCTAGAGAACGCAAGAGAGAAAGAGATAAGGCCCGATGACTCGCAATGTCTCAAGAGAAAAATGATGAAAAAAATATAAAAAATAATGAGAAGTATATAAAAGAAAAAAGGAGATTGTTAATGAATGGATGAGATTCTACATATGTTCTACACGTGTGGCTATTTGTCATGCGATTCTATGTATACCCGTAGTAACGCACAAACACTTAACTAGTAAAGAGTTAAAAGACTACGGGTTAGATGCTGCTGCCTTTCGATCTGCACTCTACAAGAAACTGATGAAACCACGCTGATCCTTCTGAGAAGATAGAACAGGGAACAGGGGCGCGTCCTCCTTCTCGAACCACCGGTGGCTGAGCGCATCCGCCGCAGTGAGTCTCTTCTCTGGCACCAAACTGAGCAGGCCTTGCAGGACCTCGCGCCTGGCCTTGGACAGCTCAGGCAGGAACTCGGAATCTGACGCCAGGTCCATCATAGACTCCATCTGATACTCCAGGTCACGCGCCCGGTGGAGGACGTTGTCCTCCGTCTCCGCGTCCTTGAACAGGGGCTCGCTGATGAGTAGCTCGATCATCATGCACCCCAACGCCCACATGTCCACGGCAGTGCCATAGGTCCGCCGGGACCGGGATCCCCTCATCAGCTCAGGCGCGCGGTACCACAGCGCAGCAACGGTCTCCTCCGGGTACAGTTCACCACCGGCGGGCCTCATCCGCGCCGCCATCCCGAGGTCGCAGATCTTCAGCACGCCGCCGGGGCCGACAAGGACGTTGTCCGGCTTGATGTCGCGGTGGATAATGCCCGCGCCGTGCAGCGTCTCGGCGCCGCGCAGGAGCTGGCGCATGATCGCGCGGGTCTCGGCGCCGGAGAAGCGCCGCGGGAAGTGGCTCTCGAGGCTAGGCCCCACGAACTCCATCACGATGAACACGTGGCCGGTGACCTCGGCGGCGGCGACTTCCTTCATCTGCACGATCGAGGGGTCGCCTAGGCACGCCTCCAGGCAGGCGGCCTCGTGGAAGACGGCGCCGAGGTCGGTCACGCCCTCGTCGTCTGGGCGGATCCACTTGACGTCCACCATCTCGCCCGTGCGCTGGTTTTGCGCCTTCACCACGGTGTTGTAGGTGCCCTCGCCGAGCGTCTCGAGATTCTTGTAGTTGTAGATGCTCCCCAGGTTGTAGTCGTAGCGCGCCCGCTTCTTGCCGGCCACCGCGGGACAGCAGTTCGCCATGGGCGCCGGGCGCTTGTGGGTCACCGCCGCCATGAGATCGGTTCCAAGCTCCAACCTGGGCACGCGCTCGAGAAGCGAGAAGAGGAGAGGGCTCTTGCAACTGAAGGCGTGCGGCGTCGGGGCTCTCCAAAACTATATCGAAGTACACAGCATAGCGAATTGGTATCGAAGTCGGAGTCCGATCGTTCGATCAAATCAATGCAGCAGCGCCGCCGTCACATCTTCCTGAATCCAGCCCGGACAAAAACAAATCGAATAACAGACTGGATCTGGGATGGTGTTGGAGTGCGATCTTTTGGGAGGAGAAGGGAGGGAGCTTAGGCTTGGGATTTCTCTCGCCGCATCCGCCGGCCCCTGATTCACTTTCTTGGCCATCACGATTTGGTGCCATGGCCTATTCTTCTTTGCAAGACAATAAAGGAAGGCCGGCCGCGGCGCGGCCTGGTATATGAGTTATTGAGCTATACAAGCCTGCACTTTCAAGCTAATCAGCCTGTTCGCTTGTATCAGCCAGCCATGGAACGGTATTTTTCTCTCACAGCAAATCAGCTATACAAATCAGCACCAGCCAGAAAACGAACCAGCGAACAGGGTGAATATATACGTGAACCTTTTCTCGAGAAGTATTCTCCATCCGATAAAAAATATACGATGTTTATGACTTCACCTCTCCTATATGTGACTGATTTTTTGGCTCCAGAAAAATTGTCTCTCGTAAGCTTTCATTGTTATTTTAATTGTACTAATTGATTGTAAGATTCTTGTCTAAAGCTTTTTTATAAATTAGACACCTAAAATATAGCAACTCCCATTCAACACACATCTATCATACTATTTTCTTTATCTCTAAACTAAATATTTTAAGAGCTATTTAATGTCTTAAGCTTCAAGTTAAAGTTTAGCCAGATTTTTATATACAAGCATGCCAAGAGTAATCCAACTTTAATAGGAAGCCAACAAATCTTGTTTTTTTAATACAAAGCAAAGCTTGCTATAAAGATAGCTAGAATACTAAGATTGCACAGAAGGAGAACAAAAGTCCAAAGCTAATCGGAGAAAAGGAAGTTCATAGCTAATATTACTGTTGACTAATTGGGGACACAAATACACCACTCTAGAGCAGAAAGGCCCTGCACTACTCTAGGGTAGAAGGGGCCCTACACCACTCTAGGGCAGAAGGAGTCCCTCGCCACTTGACCAAAGACAAAGCAAAATGGACCGAGCATTCCCACTTTGAACATGTGACCATGATCTTTGGAGTGCTCATTGGAACCATATGGACGAGTAACTAGACTCAAGGGCCTACGCCCTTGTGTCTGCCCTCAACTAAACCCGTATGTTGAACTGTGTAGGTTAAAAGGCAAGATATCGTGACAAACTAGATCACTAGAAGATCATAGCGGGTACCTCTTCGTAGAGGCCACGATCTTTATATTTACTCTTATTAGAGCTTGTTCATTTGATCACAAACCCAAGGGGGTTGAAAGGGATTCAAACCCCTACAAATCAAAATCCTCCTTTACCCCCTTGAATCCCTCCCATCTCAAGATCAAACGAACAGGGTAATGTGCCAAGTACCAAGAGCAAGACACTATGTGATGATGCTATTGGTCACATCTGGCCCAACCCTCTCAATGAGCAAAACAAGGGTGATAGTGGAATGACACGCACCAGGCGGGATACAATGATGTTTAATTCTACTACTCTACCCCTATGCAGGCCCAAATGCCATTTGGAGGAGTCTTGAAATTATATAAAAAAAACCTTTGTCAATTGAATCAGTAACCTGAGAAGGAGGCAATTTTTCCACAACACGAGCTATGTTGTATCCTTAGAGCAATTCCACTAGATCACATTTCCCTTTTCCCTTTGAAATCTTCTACAGGGGATTAAAAACAAGTTTTTAGGTTTTATTAGGAGAGGTGCACTGCAAAAGACAGAGAAACCCCTATAGTGTGAGGGACCAACATGTTATAGACTAAAGACAAAAAATGTCCTCTCTCCACTGTTTCTTATCACTGTCCTCTCATGCTCTGCATTGAGCACACTGGACACATGCGGCCAAGAGCGGTGGCAGCAGCCCAACGCGGGACGAAGACTCGGCCCTGCGGTGGCAGCATGCTCGCCCGACGCTGTTGCCTGTCCGCTCGCCCAGCGGCAGCATGGCTAGCGCATCGTGGCCACTGGCCACCCACTTGCTCACCCCCGCCCCCCGCCCGCCCGCTCTGCCTCAGTGTGGCGGTGGTGGCCTGCTCATCCAGTGGTCGCCTATACGCTCGCTCGCGCAACGGCAGCATGGTTGGCACTGTTGGAATGTGATCGGTTCGGCTAATCCCGAACTTAAATACGAGATTAATTAAGCGTTAAGCTTTTGGTCCACCCACTCGTCATTTATTTCCAACTAAATAAGAACTGTCGTGATCGGCGGCAACCCTTAGAATTCTAAGGGTTCAGCCCCCTGGCCCACAGCGCGGTTATAAATAAGAGAGGCACCCCTGGCGTCACCATCTATTGAAATCATGTGACTATTCACATAACCTATCGATTAGGCGCTGGAGGGTTCAGTAAGGTCGTCTACCCACATCCATCCAGGTATTGTAAGATCTACAACGCGTTCTTCACCAACTAGGAGCATGAAGCCCCGATCTGGTGAAGACTAAGATCTACTTCATCTACATCAACTTCATCACATCTCCAGCGACACAGATGGCGTTCACAGGCTCTGGTTAGTATCTAAGATTAGTTTCCGCCTTAAAATGAGTTAGTGATCATGTTTAGACTAAATTAAGATCCTGCTAGTCTAAGTTTTATTTCAACATGCACATCGATGGGCTTGGCACAAGGGCGGTGGCTCGGCGCGACAATGACGACCTGCTCACACCATGCGTGTGCCTGGCATGAAGAGGGAAAGGGAAAGGCGATTGATTTGCCCTCCCTTCTTCGAGGGACTGATAGAAGATCGAGTCTAGAAAAAAGGAAGATTATAAAGGGGATCTGTTAGTAGAGCTTTTTTTTTGTTCCTTCAATTTCTTTTAGCATTGATTTATAGGAAAAGAAAACCACTTATCCACCAAACTGGTGGTGGTGGAGATGCTCTTAGCTTCTCATCACTAAAGACTAAACTGTATTGCGAGTGGAAAGAATGAAAGTATGAAACATGTCGACTGAATATCTTGCTTTCCCGTCAAGATTCAAGAGGTTTGTGCTACGATTCCGCATTTCTACCAATCAAGCTTCCATTGCTGGAATGGCCCAAGCTGCTAGGAGATAGGAATACAACTCCAAGCAACGTAACGTCAGAGTTCTTGTTCATCACAAACAATGCATGTGCATGCAGAGATTACGCAGTGTACACGCAGAGCTTCATGTTATCACGTATGTATGAGTATGATAACTACATTTGTAATGGAACACTACTACACCTTCACCTATAGGGTGACCTCCACTGCGCCCACGGACGCTGGCGCCTGCATCGCCACTTCCCGCTTCTGCTTGGTGCTCCCGGCGTCGACGACGCGGGATACCTCGGCGTTGTACACGTAGAAGCGGCACACGAAGAAGAAGGCGACGAAGTTGGCGCAGTTGAGGATGGCGAAGAAGGCGTAGTACTTGTCCAGCCGCGAGGCGTTGAGGTTGTTGAGGATCCACCCGGTTCGGCCGTGGCGCTCCGTGATGTGCGACACCGTGGAGAGCAGCGCGCTGCTGAGGAAGTTGCCGATGCCGAGGCTGGTCATGGCGTACGACGTGCCGAGGCTCTTCATGCCCTCGGGCGCCTGGTCGTAGAAAAACTCGATCTTGGCCACCTCCAGGAAGGCGTCGGCGACGCCCATGAGCACGAACTGCGGGAGCAGCACGAAGATGGTGAGCGGGATGGTGGTGTTCTTGCTGTCGTAGAGCCCGTGCTCGTGCGCCACCGCCAGGCGGTGCCGCTCCGTCACCGACGCGATGCCCATGATGATGATGTGGATGACGAGGCCGACGCTCATGCGCTGGAGCAGCGAGATGCCGCGCGGGTTCCCCGTGATCCGGCGCGCGAACGGCATGAAGACGCGGTCGTAGAGCACGACGGCGACCAGCATGGAGATGGTGACGAACCCCTGGAGGCTCGCCGGCGGGATCTCGAAGCGCGGGCCGATGTGCCGGTCCAGCGTCGTCCCCTGCTTGACGAACAGCGTGTTGATCTGCGCCATCATCGCGCTGGGCACGAACGTGATGGCCAGCACGGGGAGCATCTTGAGCATCTGCTTCGTCTCCTCCACCTGCGTCACCGTGCTGAGCGACCACCGGTCTTCTTCACCGCCGGTCCCGGTCTTCACCGCCGCCTTGCTCAGGACGTTGAGGTTGCGCGTGTGCGGGAGCGGGACCGTTTTCTTCTTGGCGTAGTACTCGTCGTCGAGCTCGTGCAGGTCGCGCGGGTCCAGGGGCACGGAGACGGCCAGCTTCCTGGCGGCCGCCACGATGACCCTGGCCATCTTGGCGAAGGGGCTCTCGGAGGTGGGCTTGTGGCGGTAGAAGGGCGTGCCGGCTGTGAAGATGGCGATGGAGACGGCGAGGCCCAGCGTGGGCAGCGCGTAGCCGACGGTCCAGCCGACGTTGTCCTGGATGTAGACGAGCACGGTGTTGGCGAAGAGCGTGCCGAAGAAGATGCTGAACATCCACCAGTTGAAGAAGGAGAGCTTGTGGCTGCGCTCCCGCGGGTGGGTGTCATCGAACTGGTCCGCGCCGATGGTGGAGATGTTGGGCTTGGTGCCGCCCGTGCCCACGGCCAGGATGTACAGCGACAGGAAGAAGACGCCTAGCTGCCCGGTCGTCGCCTGCTGCACGCAGTTGGGGTCCGCCGTGCCGGCGCCGCACTTGGGCGGCCGCAGCGCCGGCAGCGACACCGCCAGCGTCAGCAGGATCATGCCCTGCGAAATGGTGGGCTTCAATTCAGTTTATCACAAGATTGACGGCCCACATATAAACTAAACATCGCTGTGGTGGGCTTTTTTTGATTCCTTAAAGATAACAAGAAGCAGACTGAAAACAACAGCTACCACACAAAGCAAAAGCTGCACAAGGAAGGAAAAGCACCAGCATCCAATTCCAAGAAAGAAGCGAACAGAGGAAACGGATGACGCTGAGACAAACAAAACGCCGACGAGAGGCGGCGGCGGCGGCGACTCACGCAGAGGTAGATGACGGAGGCGATCATGAAGGTCCGGTAGCGGCCGAGGTGCGCGTCGGCGACGTAGGCGCCGATGATGGGCGTCATCCAGATGGTGCCGACCCAGTTGGTGACGTTGTTCGCGGATGGCACCACGCCCTGGTGCAGATTCGTCGTCAGGTACAGCACCAGGTTGGACGAGATGCCGTAGTACGCCATCCGCTCGAATACCTCGTACACTGCGTTGCGTACGAGCGCAATTCCAAGACAAGAAATCAGATACTAGTACAGTATGTGGAGGCTCTGTTTCAAACGCACCATGCACATATAGGGTGTGTTTAGATGAAAAAATTTGGGTGAAAAGTTACTGTAGCACTTTTCGTTGTTATTTGGTAAAATTTGTCTAACCATGGATTAATTAGTCTCAAAAGATTCGTCTCGAACTTTACAGACAAACTATGTAATTAGTTATTTTTTTTACCTACATTTAATGTTTCATACATGTGTTTAAAGATTTGATGTGATAGATGGAAGAGGAAATATTTTGGGATGGCATGGCAAGTGAACGCGGCCATAACTACGTAATAGTACATGTCAAGTGTGATATTCAAATGCACCATGCACATATAATAGCTACACACAACTAGTACTTCAACTGCACCATGCACATATAACTTCAAATACATGTCAAGCGCAATATGCTTATTTTCTCAGGCGTAGAAGGTTTGCACATCTTTGCATTAAGATAGAGAAAATATTCAATATAACACGTTTTATTGGTACCTAAAGGGTCAATAAATTGTACATGAGGGCATAGACACTTCCCGTGTACATGTCAAGTGTGATATGCTTATAGGGTGTGTTTAGTTACCAAAATATTTCACCCCAAAATATCACATCGAATCTTGCGGCATATGCATGGAGCATTAAATGTAGACGAAACGAAAAAAACTAATTGCACAGTTCACCGTGAAATCACGAGACGAATCTTTTGAGTATAATTAGTCCATGATTAAACAATAATTATTAAATAAAACAAAAGCTACAGTACCCGTTCCTAAAATATTTTGGGAACTAAACACACCCATAATAACTTTGAAGCAGAGTTTCTGGTTAGTCAGACTCTGGCTTTATTTTATTTATTTCTTCATTTATTTATTTATTTATTTATTTATTTATCTCTCTGTCTCTCTTTTATATAGCTGTTTGCATTTAATTCTGCACAGAACCAGAAGGGATCGGCAAACAGGAGCAAAACTCGACGACACGTACGAAAGAGATGGCATGCAAAAGATACTCCTTTCTTCCCGTAGCTGGACCCCAGCCTAGCCGACCTCTCCCGGCTCCAACGACTCTTGAGCTTAGCGTTTGTCAACAAACCACCACAAGGGCTGTCTTCCATACGTATATCTCAAGAAACGAATCTCCGATGGAGCAACTCCGTGTTAAAAAGATACTCCAACTGTACTTCTTCGCAAAATAAGTCTCCATTTCGTATTCGAGATATCAAACAATATTAACTTTGACCAAATATATACCAAAAAATAATAATATTTGTGATAAAAGATAAATATTATTAGATTAATAATGTTATATATTTTTATAGTAAACCTATTTGAAGATAAAAATATCGATACTATTTTTTATAAACCTAGTCAAAATTGAGATTAGTTGACTTCTCAAAATACGAGATAAAGACTTATTTTGGAACGGAGGGAGAACTGATTAAATTTGATGACAAAATCACTGAACAAGTAGGCCGTGTGACTCAGCCTCACAATTGTTAAAAGAGATTTCGTGTTGGTCTTCAACCTTTTCTTTCCCCCCATATATATACTGTATGTATAAATAGCATCCTACTCTATGACAGAGGCACACGACATCTATATGTCTGAAAAAAAATTGGAAATGGACAAACAGAACACAACGGCACGCCTTCGTTGTCATGGGTAGCACAATACCAAGTCGAAATCTGATGGAAGCACGGCAGCAAAATCCTCGATTGGTACAAGGCTAATAATTCCAAACGCTTGGTGACAGGACAAGCATCCCCTAATTCCCCAGCAGTTACCTGTGCTTTTCCTCTCAGCAAGCTTCAGAATCAATCAGCCTGCAGGGGACGCTAGGACACTGTTGTTTGCTGCCACAGTTCCAAAAAGAAGGGGCATGCCCTGTTTGGTTGAACTTATGCACGATAAATCAGCGGACAATATTTTTCAGCCTGCTTTTCAACATTTTTTGCCCATGTGTGGATGCAGATTATTCGCGGCAAGCTGCTAATATACTCTGAGAATCTTTAGTTCAACGATAAGCAAGAACTAAACAATGGTGATTATTCGTGGCAAGCTGCTAATATACTCTGAGAATCTTTTAATTCAATGATAAGCAAGAACTAAGCAATGGCCTTTCTTATTCACATATGCTTGAAGTATCTTGAGTTTGACTAACTATAAATAAAAAATATATATTTATGATATGAAATAAGTATATTAGATTTATCATGGGATATATTTTCATGTTATACCTATTTGTTGTCAAAAATATTACTAGTTTTACTTATATATTTGGTTATCAAGAATGCATCTAAAATTGTAGTCTTTTGTAGTAATAAGTTCAGTGGGCCTGAACTATCTACATGTGACATTTTTTTTTTGCGGAACTGACATTTCATTTCCTAGTATACTATGGTAGTATACACAGCCTCAGCTCAGCTTGCATGGAGACACCCCAGTGTGCCAGCGCCATAGATCTTCTATGATGTACTCTGGCTCAGCATCCATGGAGAAACTCTCATGCTCACAATGGCGTGTTTCGAGAACCACCTTGGGCGCTGCCGCTCGAAATGAAGAGACTGATGAGCTAGATGCAACTATGCAAGTACTGGTCCGATGGCAGCAGCTAGGACCCTATTCGCTTGCAACCAAAACCAGCCAGTCATTCAGCAGTATTTTTCTCTTACAACAAATCAGTAATAGCAACAGCCGAAGCAACAATCAGCCGAATAGGGCCTAGGATTTGAATCGCCCAAGTGCCCAATCGGTGGAGATCCAAATTAAGCAACCACGGGTTTGTTTGGATTACATAGATTGGGATGGACACTGGTCCACCCAAACTACCAAAGTTCTGGCTTCAGCGCGGTGCTACCAGCCTGCCTACCATCGATCCTATTCCTACCAACCGTCACCGTCAGGGCCCTAATTTTCTGTCATGTGCATGCGGCCGCCAGAGCTAAAGTGGGTGAGGAAAAACAGAGCTTTTGGTTCGTTTCATTTTGCGAAACTACTTTTACCGCCGTCGAATAACCCGATAATGTAATTTTCTTTATTTCAAACATGAAATAGATATGCGTGCTTCTACTGAGCCTCTCCATGACAGGCAGGTGTGTCGAGAAGAAGGCCGAGCTAGCTAGCTTTGAGGAGCTCGGAAACACAAACCATGGCAGGAGCATAAGGATTCATGATATATAGGGTAGCTAGCTGCTTGCGTACCTACGACGAAGCCGCAGGCTTTCCACCCTCCCCGCTTGGCGCGGAGCACCGGGTGGCCGTGGAGGTCCACCGTGCCGTCCTGCGTGTACTCGTCGGCAGCGGCCGCCTCCAGCCTCTCCTCCGCCATGGGTGGGTCGTGGGTGGCCGTGGCCTCTCCGAGCCGAGACCTCAGACCTCAGATGGATGGGTATGAGTATGACAGGCACAGCTCCAGGCCGCTCTAGCTCTTGTGAGCTCTGGCAGCTGGGCGCCCATTTATAAGCCCGGTCCTCCACCAGGTCAACAAGCGGAGAGGCCCGAGTGGACTGGGATTGTAGTGTAGGGCCTGAGGCCTGGTTTAAATGCCAAAAAATTTTGGTGAAAATGTCATATGGGATATTTTGTACGATGTCGGAAGAAGTTTTCAGATATTAATAAAAAACTAATTACATAGCTTGCCTGGAAACCACGAGACGAATTTATTAAGCCTAATTAATTCATCATTAGCACATTTGTTACTGTAGCACTTTAGTGTCAAATCACGGACTAATTATTCTAAAAAACGTTCGTCTCACGATTTCTAACTAAACTGTGCTATTAGTTTTTTTCGGTCTACATTTAATGCTCCATGCATGTGCCGCAAGATTCGTTACTGTAGTTTTTCATGAAAACTTTTTTGATCTAAACAAGACCTAAGTAGAGTCCTTTTGAGTTTTCATTCAAGTTTTTGTTGACTTCAAATATAAATCATTTATTTATGGGTTAATAAAACATATTTCTTCTGTTCTAAGATATAAGGGATGTAAGTTATATGAAATTGAAAGATCAATTCAATGAATCAATGCAACAAGTATATGTAAAATACATGATGAAGCAGGCAGAATACATCTCTCAAATACATGATGAAACCCTCATGTGGAAATTTGCTGAGGCAAAAAAAATCTGACAGTATTGGCGCTCTTGATGCCATCGTGTAGTATATAAATTAATTTTCCCCTAATAATAATCTCTAATGGTCTACTAGGATTGGGTCGTAGCCGCATCTTGCGTAAACCTCTCATCTTCTTATTAATATAATCAACCTGGATCTTAAAAAAAAGGTATATGTGAAAAATCAATCCTGAGTGGGTGCTCTAGTATTACGTTTCAAACAAGGCCCTGTTTTCTACTCCGGCCGACCAGCAGATGTACGTAGCATTGGGACGTGGCGTCGTGTGTAGGGAATCATCGCTTTGAGCACATCGTTTTCAGTCATAGTACTATTACTACAGAGAAACGATGACGACAAAATAAATCTTAGGGGCAGCAGCAACAACAACAAAGCGTTTATATTATGATAATGATAGGGTCAAGGCATCTGGAAGACGAACGCTTCGCTTAATGGGCTAGGACCACCCAGGCAACTCCCCCAGGTACTGTAACATTTTCCTACTCTCTCGATTGGTCGCAGCCACTACTTCCACGGAGCCGTCCGTCCACAGCGACCGCATCCACGCACCCCCGGCCGCCCATCTCACCTTGTCTGTGCGGCGTCCTCCCCCACCCCCACCCCACTCCGGCAGCGCCCCTCCCCCTACCCCAGTGTTCTCACCCACCGGGAGCGCCTAATACTCGTGGATCTGGTGGCCCTCCCCCTCACCCCGATGAGATCAAGGAAGCCGCTGACCCTCCCTTACCCTGGCCAGCGGTATCCTCCCTAGATCCGACAGCGTCTCCTCTCCCTCGGCTGGCGGCGGGCATGGCGGGCGTGCGGGCGCACACCATCCCGCGAGCCTACGCCACCGCAGTTGCCTACCAGGTAGGTCATGGCCACGCGGCGATGTTGTATTTCAAGTGTTTCCGGACGCTTTTCAGACATGTTGCAAGGCCATGTTTTAAGTGTTTCAGTTGTTTTAGAGTGTTTCAATTGTTTTAGATGTATGTTTTAATTATTTCAAGAGGATGTTGCAAAAGTAGATTGTGATGTTGCATATGTTATAATGGTTGTACACGTATGTTGCAAGCGTATATCCCCAATGTTTTATCTGTTTTTTTACACATATGTTGCAAGCGTTTCAGATGCATGTCTCAAGTGTTTCATCTATTTTCTTTTGTACGCTGCAAGTGTTGCATCTCGATGTTTCAAAAGTAGATCGGGATGTTGCACATGTTCAATGGTGTTTCAACTGCATGTTCCAAATGTTTCATATGTTTTAAACGTACATTGCAAAGGTTTCATCTGGATGTTGCACATGTTTTAAATGTATGTTGCAAAAGTGGATCGAGGTATTACATGGCGCGGCCGGTGGCTGTCCCTGTGCAGGGCACATGGTGGGCACGGGTGCTGGGGCAGGACGCGGGACGTGAGGCATGAGGCGGAATGCGGACGCAGAGAGGGACGCAGGTGTCGAAGCTGCGTCCATCCGGACGCTAGCCATACCGTTTATTTATATTAGGGTGCATGCCTATCTATGACTATGAGTGGCCGGTTCCTCGGGATTGGGACACAGCTGCCAAAGAGGCGCGCACGCTCCCACGTGGAGTATATTTCAGCAACGTGCACGTCTAAGTCAGGTGAGGTCTCCGTTTAGGCCCAAGTGGACAAATGGTGGGCACGCACGCCGATACTACTACTCAAACTCAAACTGCAGCAGCAGCCGTTCACTCAACGAGAACCAATCCCAATCCCATCAACGTCGTCTACATGGCTAAAAGCTCAAAATGACCGTCATTTTAGTAGACGAAGGCAATTTATTAAAGTGAGGGATCGGAACCTCAGCGATGGACGGCTAGTTTTGGTACCGTGCGTGCTTAAAAAGAAGAGCTCCTGCAAAAACTACCATGGGAGCAAAAGATGCCAGGCACCACATTTTGCGTATCTTAAAAGGCTCAGATGCAGCTTTGTTGCACACATCTTTGTCTCGAATTTTAGATGCCTGCCACAACTCTCTTCCTCTTCTTTTTCTTTTCTTTCTATATATATATATATATATATCAAAGCGACTTTGCCGCAACACTGTTGCGGGCGTGCTAAGCACCACCAGTCACGGTTATTACAACAAAGGGCCAGCAGCCCAGCAACACCAGGAAGGACACGTCCCGTTCACCTTGCGTGGCTCTCCGGATGGATGGATCGCGCTCGCGCCCGGCCATGCGTCTCCCAGCGAGGCGACTATCGACCTCGCGGTCACGGGCCCCCTTTCTCTCGGCATCACGGACAGGTGCGCGACGGTGGCCGCGCGCATGCGTGCCTGCCCACGCACTCCGTCGTCGTCCAAGCCTCTCGCCGACGCGCTCCCGTGTGAAATCAGCCGCGGGACCGCGAGGCCTATATCGTGCCGGTTGCTGCGTCCCGTGCGTTTTTGCCGTACGTCCACGCGCATGGGACCGCCCCGTTCAGCTGTGCTGATAAGCCGGCTGAAAAACATGGTTAACTGATTTGGTGTGAGAGAAAAATACTATTTTAACTGAAAAAATAATCCGAAAAATACAAATTATAAACCGAATGAACAGGAAAAAAATCAGCGGCGTTTCGGCACGTCCGCACGCTCCCGGGTCCGGGGACGGAATACACACCCCTGTCCCGACTTGTTCGTGTGCTGGTATATCCAACAGGACTAAGTACCTTTCACCAAATCACCAGCAGTACAGTACTCTGTATTCACGCGCTTGCAGTCGGGTGGAGTCAAGTATCCAAGTCCACGACGTAGTAGAGTAGGCTCACCCGTCTTACCTGCTGGCTGCTCCTCCATCCAAGCCCTCCCATTGGCCCGAGGCGCGAGACTTGTCAACGCACGAGTTCATCCAGCTCCCGGCCCCAGCAATGGTTTGTATGACCTTGACTCGTGCGGCCGGCCATCGCCATTTAGTTGACCAAAGAGATGGGCGAACTTGGTAACCAACAAGAAACAAGCCGCCTTGGTAAAATCGGTTCTCTGGAGGAATCTAGCTACGGGCACACGTAGAGCCTGTTCATCTGGTTTATAATCCGTCATTTTCAGCTTATTTTTTTAATCAGAACAATATTTTTTTCTCACAACAAATTAGTCAACCGTGTTTTTCAGCCGGCTTATCAGTCCAACCGAACGGCCCTAGTAGCGTAACTCTGCTAAGCTTCGGCGACACGTGGCCTGTGACAGGAGGACTCCGAAGGATTCCTGCCGACCCGTCACATGGCGCGCCATAAAAAATCGGCCGATCCAATCCGATCCCATCCAGTGACCCGGCCCTACGTAGATCAGGACACGAGAGGAAGCAGCTTTTTACCTTTTACGTGACGCGTAAAATATAGACTAATTATGAAATTAGATGTACAGATTGAAACTAATTTACGAGATAAATTTTTTAAACCTAATTAGTTCATGATTTGATAATATGACGCTACGGTAAATATGTGCTAATGATGAATTAATTAGGCTTAATAAATTCGTCTCACGAATTATTGAGGACTACTGTAATTTGTTTTATTATTATTATCCGAACACGAAAATGACACCTTGAACTTTAGTTCACGCCTAAGGCCAGTCTCAGTGGGAGTGTCATGAGAGTTTCATTTGTATTAAATAGGCTGCCACATAGGCATATTTGATGACATGACAATGTATTTAAGAAGAGAGAGAAGAAATGAGTTTCATCTAGATGAAACTCTCTTGGCACGATTACCAACTCTCTCTGAGTCATGAAATTAAATGCCTATGAAACTAGAGAATGAAACTCTCCATTATGGACGTGTGTTTCATATGAGTTTCATTTCATTTCGTATGATGTGACAGTCTTACAAACAACGCTGTGAAACTCGTCACTAAGACTGGCCTAAGGCAACAACAGTGACTGTCGCTGTCATCCGAACGTTGCCTTCTAGAAGTAGTAGTAGAATCGGTTCGCGACCGCGGCAGCAGGGCGGCGTCACACGCTCACACCACGGGGCGGGGAAGTCGCGCTCCAACGTCGAATCCGTCCGCACCTTGTTTTATTATCCATGCAAGCGAGAGGCAATACTATAACGACCATGGAGTACTTACCCACGACGGCTGACTGATCTGAGCAGCCCACACTCCAACTCCACAGCGAGCTGCTGCTAAAAACACTTGTTTTATTATTTCAACAGAACCATGCAAGTGGGAGTAGCTTACTGGACTGATGCGTTGCAGCTGGTTTGATGCATTGACCTGCTCGCCCCCCTTCGCCAATAATCCTCGTCGTCTACATCTCGTGGGTCCGGACTCCAGGGTCTCGGTTATACGGAGTATTAGCATAATAATAATCTGGCTTGGCCATCAGTATTCAGTGACCATGCAAGTGGACACTCCTACGTACTGTACGTGGTAGCTCTACCGGAATCAGAGCGTGATTTCCGTATGACCAAGTCCAAGTGGGTGCATGCCCCTGGCAAACGTACCAAGTCCACATCTGCCACTAAAAAAACCACTGGTGATTTTTCAACTGTCGCGGTCGCGGGTGGTTTCAAGCATTGACCTCTCGCTCGCTCCAATCCTCATCCACGTCACAGAGACCGGGTTCAGCTGCTACTTGATTGAGCTAACGATGATCAAAGCTACGCGCTTCTAGTCCACGTATCCATATTCAATATGTACTTAATCTTGTATATGACGGGAGCGAACAGCAACAGATACCGTACACTAGCAGCAGTGAGAACGCGGAACTGGATGGAGCACATAAGTAAGCGGCCTAAATTAATTAGTCAAAAAGAAGTGGTCTTCCGACTTGATTCGTGACAGTAACCTTTGGCCCGAATTCCTTTTCTTTTTCTTTTTCGAAACATGAACACAAAAGGTTATATACATGTATTACACTTATTATCCCCGTAGACGCATATATATATTCTAATAATCTAGCTATATCTGGGCAAATATTGAGTTGAGGAGTCGAATTCAAGTAAAAGAACAAAATAGCTGTAAATTCGAGTGGACAATGTCCCACCACGAGAAGTTTCCTGCGTAGCTATCAACTGAATACATATACTTAGGAGTACCGGACAATAATGTAATCATTATAATAAGAAGATGGATTGCTCAAGTAACATGGAGAATTTTATAAGCAGATGTAACATTAAGTATATATGAGCTATGTGTTCGCGTATCGATCAACAACCTGTCAGCAGCAATCAGTGCCCCAGATTGCAAGTCTCACCGCCTTCAAGCCCCAGATTTTCACTCTCAATTTCCATGGCTGAGGGTGCAGGGAGTTGCTGTTCTTGACCATAGCTTGTGTATGAGGTTGAAACTAACGGCAGCTAGCATTGAATTTTAGCTTGATGTGTACAAAGTTACTTGCCCTGTTCAGCTGATAGTTTCTACGGTTAATAAGCCAACTGTTTTATTGTAAGAGAAAAATATTGTATAATGACTGAGAAGTAGTTCAAGCGAACAGGCTGATAAGTCAGTGATATGACAGCGGCAGTAACACAAGGGAAAGGACGGCAAGGACAGCTTGTTCCCCGAACTGGTTTTGACTTGTACTAATGGCCTGTTTGGTTTGGGTGTTAAAGTTTAACAAACACTGTAGCACTTTCGTCTTATTTGATAAAAAGTTTCTAATCTTGGACTAATTAGGTTTAATAGATTCGTCTCGTAAATTACTCCTAATCCGTGCCGACATACATGTAATTAGTTTACATTTAGTACTTCATGCATTTAAGAGAACATTGATGTGATGGGAGTTAAACTTTAACTCCTGAAAACCCAACAGACTCTAAATACTTTGACGTGTAGATACGACAATAGCCAGTGGTCTCTCGAGGTTACTAGTAATAACTATCCGATCAGCTAATTAGATTGACACACGCCGATGTGGTTTGGAATTTCCCAAGGTTACTTAACCCCCTAACCTACGCCCCCAATTATAAAACCGTCTGTTTTACACCCTAAACTTTTCAAAACCGTTCAAATTACACCCAGGAGCGGTTTCGGATAGCGGTTTTGCTACAGTAACCATGATTTTGCTACAGTAATGGCGGTTTTGACTTTTTCCTTTTTCTATTTATTTCCGCTGAATCTTTGAAAAATCATAGTAAACCGCAGAAAAATGTCACAGAACCTCCTAATTATGATGGCCCACAAGTACACGTCATTGCCATAATGATCTCTGACAGTCGTACTTATGTTCACCATAACTTAAAAGGCCTGCTTCCTCCGAACAGGATCCAATCACAGGAGTATTGCAATATTATAACAGTTTATTCAAAATATTCAACAGAGTAAAGTAGCGGAAGTCTTACAATAACTTAGGTTACAAACCGATTTTTTTCAAATCTCAAACCTTATGTAACATTATTACAAACCAGTAGTAGAGAAGTATCGGTAGTAACTTTATTACAACACACAAACGAGATGCCTTGCCCAAAGGCCACACAGTCTACTCGTCGTCACTTTCTTTAACCACGACGGTCATGCAACAAGACTCGAAGCAGACTTGTTCATGAACCGCACCTGCAACAAGGGGTTCAACAAACCCTGAGTACGAGAGTGCTCAACAAGACTTACCCGACTAAGACAAAGACTCCAAGGGCATGCTAGCTTTAGGAAATCAAGGTACGGGTAATCAAGAATCAAATTTTCTTTTGCAGAAAAGATTACTAAGGTAAATCCTTATCTTCAATATTTTACTTTTACCATTGATGGCTCATTAACCAAATCTAGGTGATCCTAATCTAGATCAAAGAAATTATCATCAAAACCTTTCTCATTCTTTCTTTCAATTCCAGTTCTTAACTACGATGTTGGTGCAAGGCCAAGACTCCTTTCTCGTGGAGCAACGACGATTCGAACCGCTTCATTTACCCAGCTGGGGATTCCTAACAACACGACATATGTAGAACCGGATCTAGCATATATCAACTCTTACCCGAATAACCCAAAACCAGAACGTGTCCATCGCCACCCGAGAGCACAGTACTCCTCGAACCCGGCCCAATTCTAGCCCCGAGGGTACACGCTACTCTCGCCATCTCTCCACTCTCAGTGCGAGGTTAGACGTTCTCGTAATGGACTAACCAAAGTAAGGCTTACCCGACATGGGTACATGGCTAGTACTAATAAAAACTCCATGACGCGAGGGCCAACAACATACGGTCCTTAACTGATAAGGCGGAAACAATACATTGGGACTCCTCTCCCAATGCACGTTAGCAGTGGCCAAACCACCCGCCCGATCTTACAAGTTCATTCGCATATTTCAATATTCATTAAGGATGTCGTCATGGCCGAGTAAACATTCATTTAAAAGCTTAACTTCTAAGCATAGCGAAGCATACTACGCATTTTCCGTAAAACAGGTATCAAGGTTAATATCGTAATAATCAAGGATGATAATGCAGCAATTAGGTTATCACTCAACTCCTAATTACTTAATGCAATAAACCATAATATAAATAATAAAACATTTGTAAAATTCAAGGTAGGGTTTAAATGCACCGGGGCTTGCCTTGCTCTGACACGACGACTGACTCAGACTCGAGAACTCCACCGTCTGGTCCGGAACCCACCGACGATCGCTCTTCTTCGGAAGCTTGCTCGACGACTTCGGCTTCCTCGAAAGCGGAGACTACACGAATACATAACATGCTTTAACATGATGCTCGATGATAAACATGATGTTTGATGATAACATGCTACGAGTTACGACTTGAGTACAACTTCCCTTCACGGTACAGTCGTAAACTGAAAACCTACTAACTAGTAGCGACGATTTCCAGCGATACCAGCTTTTAACCTAAACAAGATACTAACGAGCTCAAACATGGAATTAAGGTGCCAAAGATCACAAAAGGGTAGTGACCTAAGGACATCACGAAATCAAAAGGGCACACAACACTTAAAGTTCTCAAATTAACATTTATTTACTATTTAAATAATTAGGGCATAATTAAAAGTTGATCAAACTTTATCTAAACAAGCTCAAACTTTTTCTATGGGTTAATAATGATTTATAACAGTGTCATAATAAATTTCATAATTTTTGGATAAATAAATTAATTATTAAAATTCCTAGAAGTTGCATTTAATCTTTAATGGAACCAATTAATTCTACTGCCCAAAGTATTCAAATTCATGATTTAACATTTTTCCTAGATAGTTCATACATTGAGAAGCTCACACAAAATTTTTCATAAATTTTGGAACTCTACAAAAATTTTAGTGAAATAAACAAATAATAGTACTATTCATTTATTTGAGAAAGGAAAACAAAAACAAACTCGGGCCGATTTCTCTTTTTCTCCCGGTCCGGCCTAGCCAGACGGCCCGCGTGCCCGCGCCTTTGCCCGCACCCGCGCTCGGCCCAGCAAGCGGCCCAGCCCAGCATCGGCCTGTCTCCGCCCGCGCACGCTCTTCCTCTCTCTCGTTGACGACGTGACCCCACCTGTCATCGTCTTCCTCCGTCTCCCTCTCGCTCTCCCGCGCACTCGCTCGCTTCCCCGCGGTGGCCGGCCGGTGACCGGTGCCTCGGTCGACAAACCGAACTGACCAACACCTTCTACACCACCTCACGACTCCGTTTTGCTACTAAACACCCTGGCTCGAGCTCTAGCGACTAGCGAGCGACGGCGATGGCGGCACAGTGGTCACGGAAGCAGCACGCCGGCGACTACAAAGCGGTAGAGGCTAAATTGAAAGGTCGGGAAGCATCAGCGGCTCCCCGCGGTTGCAGTGAAGCTCTCGGTGGCGACGGGGAGCGGCTGGAGTGGCCTGGCCACGGGAAGACGAGGATGGCGGTCGGTCGCCGGAGGCGAGCACGGAAACAGGCGGTGCGGGAGCTCGGGTGCGAAAACGGTGAACGCAAGCGGCCCACAAGATGCACGAGGCCGAGGCGGAGCTAGTGGTGCGGTTGGCGTGGCCGGAGACGGCTTGGTGGCGGCAGCGGTGAGCGGCGGAGCTGCGGTGGCGACGGTGGCGAAAACGGAGAAGGTCACGGTGAACGTCGGTATTTATAGCAGGCGGTCGCGGCTACAGAGCGGCACTGCTGCGTCGTTGCGTTGGCGATCCTGGGCGCGCCTGGAAACTGGCCGAAGCCGTCCGGCGTCTCGCCGGCGCCCATGCCGGCCGGTGGCCGTCGGTGATTGGCTCAGCACTGTAGCATCCCCCCAAACTCTGAAATTTAAACTGTTTTTTTCAAATTACTTTCAAATTTGTATAGCAACTTGAAAAACTTCCAATGTATGAAATATTCAGAATTTCAAGCTCTACAAGTTTTGTATTGAACACTTTTTCAAATTCTCACTGGATTTTGAAATTTGATTTTGAATTCAACAAAGGACACATTTTTCAGATTTGGTAATTTAGAAATTACTTTTGATTTTATATTGAAACTTCAAAATCTCCAAACATCAAAGTTGTATATCTTGACCAGACCTACAACTTTGCTGTTCAAAACTTTTTCAAATTCTGCCTCTATTTTGAAATCTTAGTTTGGGGACAAAAATGAATTAAATCTAAAATTTGTTTATTTTCAAAATTGCTCCACATTTTACACTAAAACTTTAAAAACTCAAAACACCAAAGTTGTAGCCCTTGAAAAGTTCTACAAACTTGGTTTTGAACTTGTTCCCAAATTTTGCTTAGATTTTGAATTATTTCAAAAGGGATAAAATAGGGTTTTGAAATTTAGGGTTTTCGGAGGGATTTTAAATTGGAATTTGTTGCTACTTTGATTTGTGATTACTTAGTGATCAAAACCTCACCCAAGGGCATCATTTGGACCAACATGACATGGTTGACCAAATGCCACTCTTGGTTGACCAATTAGCTTTTGAAATTCTTTTACATTTCTCCCCAGATTTGAATTTAAATTTGAATCGGAAAACTCGTGACAAGTTTTGGGACTCCAATTCAAACTTAAATTTTGGAGCTTCATTTTAGATGTTGTACTTGAGCTCATACCCTACACTTGACACTAGTGTACAACACAGTCGCACACCTCAAATTACACAGGGCATGGACTAAGTATTTGCGGTAGCATTCGAAATTAGGGTTTTCGGTTTCGGAGCACACCACTGAGAAACACATTCAATCTAGATAAGTAAACTTGTTTTAGTTGATGCATAACAAGGTTAACCTAACAGGGATGCTTAGCAATGCATTATGATGACATGGCAGATTAATTAGCACTATAACACCCGGGGTGTTACAAAAAATCATAAAATAGAAAATCTAATTTTGTTGGACTCCACATGAGTAGATCTACACAATGAATATATAATATAGTATACTTTAGTATAAATTTTTTCTATAGCTTTAAATTAGTTAGAAAATTAAATTTTGTCTGTAATTAAGTGGAATAATTCATAGCTCCAGCTTTTATGGTTCAATTGTGGTTAAATTTTTATAGTGAACTAATTATTATATGCTTGAACTGTAGTAAAAATTTTATACTGATTGGATCATGTATAATTTATTTATAGATTTATTTATATTTAATAAGCATAAACCTAAACATAAACATAAATAAATCTATAACTAAGTTATATATGATCCAATTAGTATGAAATTTTTACTATCGTTCAAGCATATAATAATAACCCTATCATAAAAATTTCACCATAATTGGACCATAGAAGCTGTAGCTATGAATTATTCCAATTAATTACAGAAAAAATTTGATTTTCTAAATAATTTAAAGCTACAGAATTTTTTTTTGTACTAAAGCATACTATATTATATGTTTTTTGTGTAGATCTACTCATGTGGAGTCCAACAAAATTAGATTTTCTATTTTATGATTTTATGTAAGTTACTATGATTTTTCAAAGATTCAGTGGAAATAAATAGAAAAAGAAAAAGTCAAAACCGTCAAAACTGTAGCAAAACCATATTTACTGTAGCAAAACCGCTATCCAAAACTGCTCCAAGTTTTGAAAAATTCAGGGTGTAAAACAGACGATTTTATAGTTAGTGGTGTAGGTTAGACACTAGCTGATAGTTCAGGCGGTTAAATAGACTTTTTTTAATTTTCCAAAGTGATTCCATTTCCAGATGGAGCTAGGTAGCCCGGCCGAAACGGTAAGAGCCTGTTTAGATGCAAAAAAAATTTGATAAAATAGATACTGTAGCGTTTTCGTTGTTATTTGATAATTAGTGTCTAATCATAGTCTAATTAGGCTTAAAAGATTCGTCTCGTGGATTTCGTCTAAACTGTGTAATTAGTTTTATTTTTTATTTATATTTAATGCTTCATGCATGCGTCTAAAGATTCGATGTGACGGGGAATGTGAAAAATTTTGCAAAATTCATGGGGAACTAAACTGGGCCTAAGTCCACCGTGTGGAAGCGCTGATGGCATGAATGGCTCCAAGTCGTCTTGGGCTATCTAGCTGGTCGCCGTAATACTGGTCCTGGTTTGTTTCAGTTTGTTTCAGCTTATTCTCTCTCACATAATATTATTGAATCAGCCGAAACCAGCCAGCTTTTTCACCAGCCGAACCAGCCCGACTTGCTAGAAGTTTAGGGCACATTTAGTTGCAAAATTTTTTGCAAAATGATACTATAGTAAATTTCATTGTTATTTGACGATTAGTGTTCAATCATGGTCTAATTAGGCTTAAAAGATTCGTCTCGTCCATTTCGTCTAAATCATGTAATTAGTTTTATTTTTTATCTATATTTAATGCTTTATACATGTGTCTAAAGATTCGATGTGACATGGAATCTGAAAAATTTTGTAAATTTTTTTGGTACTAAACAGGGCCATAGATCGGCAGTTTGGCACAGGTCGCATTAATGTGGAGCTGAAGAATTTGACTGACGACTGACCTAAATTTTGTTAGGCCATGTTTAGTTTCCCAATTCTCCCCCAAATTCCACTATGCAAAAAGAAGATTCCCCGTCACATCAAAATGTCGGCAAATGCATGGAGTACTAAATGTTGATGAAATCAAAAACTAATTGTACAGTTTTGTTGTACTTTGCGAGACGAACATTTTAAGCCTAGTTAGTCAAAATTTGGATAATTTTTACCAAATACAAACGAAATGCTACAGGAATTCTGATACAGTGTTTTTCACCCCTATTCCGCAATCTAAACGAGGCCTTAGATCAGATAATGCTACGTACAGTATTTATCCAGAACGCGTAGGCTGTTCAGAGTTGTAGACCATGCGTGCTTTTTGTACGCTGCATGAGAGAGAGAACACACACATCTACGGCCGTCTCCGTCAATGGATCCAGCGAGAAAATTGACTACTAGGCCTCGTTTAGATGCTGAAACAATTTCAACCTGATAAATAGTACCACTTTTGTTTTATTTGACAAATATTGTCTAATCGTAGACCAACTAGGCTCAAAAGATTCATCTCGTGATTTCCAACTAAACTATGTAATTAGTTATTATTTTTACATATATTTACTACTTCATGCATGGGTCCAAAGATTGATGTGATAGAGAGAGTGAAAAAATTCTAACTTTTCATATGCATCTAAACAAGGGGCTAGTAGCACGAATAGTAGAGAGCAGCAAACTTTGACGAGACGACTCTGGCAGTCTGGCTGCTTACGTAATGAAGTGCGACCGCGTAGGTTGGGCTGCTACTCTCGGAGGTGCATTTTTATGTATGGTCCTGTCACGTGTATTTTTCAACTCTTAGCAGCCAGCCACAAGTCAAACGCAGAGAGTGACCCCCCACCGGGGCTGTTGAGATGCATCCTAAAAGTTAAAATTTTTTCACTCTTCATCACATCAATCTCTAGA
Organism: Saccharum spontaneum; assembly: GCA_022457205.1. Lineage (NCBI taxonomy): Eukaryota > Viridiplantae > Streptophyta > Magnoliopsida > Poales > Poaceae > Saccharum > Saccharum spontaneum. The sequence goes on from CM039580.1 coordinate 35,886,412, forward strand.
CCCATGCATAAAGTAGTAAATGTAGGTAAAAAATAACTAATTACACAGTTTAGTTAGAAATCACGAGATGAATCTTTTGAGCCTAGTTGATCCACGATTAGATAATATTTGCTAAATAAAACGAAAGTAACACTATTTATTAGTTTGAAATTTTTTGTAATCTAAACAAGGCCCGGTAGTCATAGTAGTAGACCCGAACCCACATTTGGCGCCGCGCGCATGGGAATTAGGAAGGCGCCAAGAGGAGATCATCAATATTCGCGGCCGGCCCCACCGGTCGACGATACGATGCTTGCGAAACTTGTTTTGGGAAAAAAAAAACGAGCAGGAGATGCATGCCTAGCCCTCGATGTCACAACGATCTCAATAATTGGATGAGATAAGAGTAGATGCATGCCATAGAGCAAGTATAATAGCAGAGCTGCATGCTGGATGCTGATATAGAAGAGAGAAGAAGAAGCTAGTTACTCCCTCCATCCCAAATTATAAGACGTTTGACTTTTTTGACACCAAGTTTGACCACTCATCTTATTCAAAAAATTTGTGTAAACATAATTAAATTTAAGTCATTCTTGAAGAACTTTTATTAATAAAGCAAGCCACGATAAAAGAAGTGATATTTTGCAAAAAAATTTGAATAAGACGAGTGGTCAAACTTGATGTCAAAAAAGTCAAACGTCTTATAATTTGGGATGGAGGGAGTATAAGGTTACAGCCGCTTAGACATAAGAACCGAAAAACTTTGTGAGAGGGACAGGTGGATCATGTATTAATGCTGAAGAGTTTACTATTATATAGGTGGGCTGAGAAGTAGGCTGCAAGATCCTTGCAGACAGCAACGGGCTGTATTATTAGCCTTGTTCTTAGACCAGTTTGGGGAGTTTTATTTCACTGTTTTCTCAGACTGTCACGTCAGCTTTGCATAATTGAATTGAGAAATGAAACTGTCGCCTTGTTTAGATACGCCGAATTGGCGCCGGCGGCACTGTGCCGAATTACTGTTGCTTTTTGTTTTTATTTGGTAATAATTGTCCAAACTTTGATTAATTAGGCTCAAAATGTTCGTCTTATAAAGTACAATAAAATTGTGCAATTAGTTTTTGATTTTATCTACATTTAGTACTCTATGCATGTGCCGACATTTTGATGTGACGGGGAATCTTCTTTTTTATAGTAGAATTTGGGAGGGAATTTGGGAATCTAAACAAGGCCAGTCTCTATCACTAGGGTTTAAAGCAACCCATGTAGCACATGCACAGATAGCTACGTTGCCACCACCGAACTGAACAAAAGTCAGGAACAGGCTGGCCGCTTACCTGCTGCCCTACTGAAGAAATGCAGTGAGACTGAAAAAGAATTAAGCCCTTGTTTAGATGCACCCTAAAAGTTAGAATTTTTTCACTCTTTCCATCACATCAATTTTTAGCTATTTGCATAGAGTATTAAATGTAGGTAAAAAAATAACTAATTACACAATTTAGTTGGAAATCACGTGATGAATCTTTTGAGCCTATTTGGTCCACGATTGGACAATATTTACCAAATAAGACGAAAATGGTACTATTCATCGGGTTGCAAAAATTTGCAAAGTGAACGATCCCTAAAACAGAGACTATGGTACTCACCAGTTAAAAGGAATTAAAACAGGGACTATAGAAAGAGTAGGCACTGTTGACACAAAGAAAATTAAGAAACTAGCTGCTGCACTGCAGGTAACTGTTGCCCTTAGTTCCCAAATTCCACTCCCAAATTCTACTATACAAAAGAAGATTCCCATCACATCAAAATGGTAGCACATGCATGGAGTACTAAATGTAGATGAAATTAAAAACTAATTGCACAGTTTTGTTGTACTTTGCGAGATGAACATTTTGAGCCTAATTAGTCAAAGTTTGGACAATTTTTACCAAATACAAACGAATTACTACAGTGCGCATTTAATACGCACTGTGCAAAATCGGGTGTGCCAATTCGGCATCTAAACACGGGCTCTACTGCCTAAGCCAGGGTACTGTTATCCTGCACAAAATGTTATCGCAGGTTCACACATGCATCAAAATAGCTGCTGATACAGAAATAAAATTAAGAAACTAGCTGCTGCAAGTAGAAACATATTCAAGTACCAAGTTACTGAAATGTATATCAGCAGGAATGATCCAACTATATCCAACTATCTATTACAAATCGAATTTAGAAAGGCCACTGCACATTCGCTACTGCTTCTAGCAATTCAGAAACTGCTGATTTGCTACTGCTTTCTACTCTGAATCTGACTGCTAAAATCAAAGCTTGGAGAAATTAAAATTTCTGGACTATCGGATCTGCAACTAAAATGTCTAAACCGCATTGAACTGAAAATGAGGGCCACTAAGCAGAAGCATTCAAAACTGAATGCTAGGCAAAAGCATTGCTACGAGTGGCTTCAAACTGAGACTAAAGTAAAGATAGCAGGTTTCAGATAGCAAGTGGATTTGTTGGCGGCCTTCTTGCCGCGGCGTGATGTTGGAGGCGCTGCTGCATCGCCCGCCATGCCGATCCTATCTGGCACTTGCCAACGCCGCCTCCGCTTGCTGATGCTGCTGCTGCTGCTGCTCGCGTGACCGCTTGCCGACGCCGCCCCCGCTTGCCGATGCCGCCCTCGCTTGCAGATGCCACCGCCGCCGCCGAGGCCGAGAGAAGGAAGGAGGCGAGAGCGGCCTGGGAAAAGGAAGCTGTACACACTGGACGGCAGGGAAGGAGGCGGCCTAGGGAAACAAATCGGAGTTGGAGATTTGGATTCGGCGCATGAAAAGGCCAGTCGATTCGCATGAATACATTGCCAACTCAGCTAAAATGCTGAAGAATGAAACCTGTTGAAACCCATTGTAGGGGCCTTGCATGCATTGGCAATGACACTTTGGCACGCCGATTCGCGAAAGCTACTAACGATCGTCACAAAATACTTATCAACGGCAAGAACTGCCAGATATGCATGGTGAGTTCAGTTGATCGTCACAATCACGTCCTACGTTCGTCTAAATTACAGTCCGTTATACGTAATAATCAAACACGAGCCGATCGAGAAATGGCGCATGGACGAAGCTCTTATCATGGCGCCACCGCCGGCACCGGCTCCGAGTGCACTCTCGCGGTGACGCCGATGGCCTCCGTGGACTCCGCCCTGTACGAGTACCTGCAGCTCAGCGCCAGGAACGCGGCCAGGTTCGCCGCGGCCAGCGCGGCGAGGAGCGCGTAGTAGCAGTCGAGGCGCGACGCGTTGAGGTCGTCGGTCACCCATGGCGTGCCCCTCCCGGCCGCCGTCACCCGCGCCACGGCCGACAGGACGGCGCTGCTCAGCATGCTGCCGACGCCGTACGCCGTCAGGGACATGGCCGTGCCCAGGCTCTTCATGCTCTCGGGGGCCTGGTCGTAGAAGAACTCGATCTGCCCCACCACCAGGAACGCGTCGGCGGCGCCCATCAGCACGAACTGCGGGAGCAGGATGAAGATGGTCAGCGGCAGCGGCTCGCCGGCCGTGGCCGTGGTCGCGCCGTGGCTGTGGCTGTGGCTCCTCGCGAAGCTCAGCCTCCGGCTCTCCACTGCCGCCGTGGTCGCCATCGTCAGGACCTGCAGGACCAGCCCGGCGCCGATGCGCTGCAGCAGCGTGATCCCGCGCGGGTTCTTGGTGCGCCTCCGGACGGCGGGGACGAGGGCGCGGTCGTAGATCGCCACGCAGATGAGCATCGTCAGCGTGACGGCTGCACCGAGGCTGGCGGGGGGCACCCGGAACGTGCTGCCGCGCCCGACGCGGCGGTCCAGCGTCACGCCCTGCTTCACGAAGAGCGTGCCCACCTGCGCCATCAGCACGCACGGCACGAACATGGTGGCCAGCAGCGGCACCAGCTTCGCGATCTGCTTCGTCTCCTCCACCTCAGTCACCGTGCACAGCGGCGTCCACCGGGAGGGGGAGGCGTCCTCCTCCTCCACCTTGACCGCCGCTTTGTTCAGGAACCCCATGGAGCTCGTTGGGTTCACGCGAAACCTCTTCCTGCTGGCGTAGTGCTCGAGCTCCAGTTCGTGCAGCTCGGTCAGGTCCCCAGGAACCGCGACGCGGCACTTCCACACGGCCGCGCAGACCACCTTGCCCATTTTCGTGATCGGGCTGCCCTGCGGTAGCTTGTGCCGGTACAGCGGCGTGCCGGCGAGGAAGACGGCGACCGAGGCCGCGAGCGCCAGCGTGGGCACGCCGTACCCCCACGACCAGCTGACGCTGTCCTGGAGGTAGACGAGCACGGTGGTGGAGAAGAGGATGCCCGTGAACACGGTGAACATCCACCAGTTGAAGAAGGAGAGCTTCCGCAGCCGCTCTGCCGGGTGGAAGTCGTCGAACTGGTCGGCGCCGATGGTCGAGATGTTGGGCTTCGTGCCGCCGTGTCCCAGCGCGATGGTGTACAGCCCGCCGAAGTAGACGCCCAGCTGCAGCGCCGACGGGCGCGGGCAGGTGGCGCCGGCGACGGGGTCGCAGGGCGGCGGCTTCAGTGCCGGCACGGAGACCGCCAGCGTCAGCAGCAGCATTCCCTGCGTTTGATTGATTCGGGAATTCAGGCGCCAGGCTTCTGCGTTTTCGTGGTCAGCCCATGTTGCAAATGGCCCGCAAATCATAATGATTGAGATCTCATGACACCTCCCTGAACTATCCTCGATGGATTTGCTCAAAAAAAAAAAACTATCCTCCATGGAAAAAAGCGGATCAAAAACTACGAACGGGTAGCGTTGTGGCCCAGCTTGTATGTAATGGGCTTTGCCTTACGCTTAGGTTGGGTCAAGTCTTAGTTGGCTTTATCAAAAGACTTATACTTGGGCCATTGCGTGTGATTCTAACTATTTATTGGGCCCAAGTTGCGCGGGCAACAACTACAACAGCTATACAGTAGTAGCTCTCTGAATGATACTCCAAAAAAAAAAGAGTAGCTGTCTGAAATCTGTATGTTTGTACGAAGTTTTCTACAGAGATATCATATTTACTGTTAATATAAACTGATAAGCTTCTATTGAGTCATGCTACCTTCATCCCAATTTTGTTCTAAGTCAATTTGTCTAAAATTTAACCAATTTTACACAAAAGACTACTAATAATCATATTATCAAATAATTATTGTTAGATTCATCATGAAACGAAACAGATGTATATGGTGTCATAAATGTTAACAATTTTCTCTGTAAATTTGGTAGTTTGACTTAGGACAAAACTTAAACATTAAATGCTTTTTCTTGGACGGTTGGGAGTATTTGACACAAAGGCATCTGATGCGCTTTTTTTTTATATAGAAAATAGAAGGCATCTGGTGCTCTGCCTTCTCAACCTGTAACTTTTTTTTATCCCACAAAGTAGTTGCTCATCAGCTGGTTGGAATGGATGGATGTGTCCAAAAGTGACAGGCATTCAACACGTAATTATTGCGCAAAACATGAAAGTAATATCTCATTTTATTGCAGGGTAATTTGTTTTCAAATTTAACAGGAGGTTCACTCCCTTTTCTAGGATCCACATAAACCAAAAAAATATCCACCGGCTATAGAAATAAAGAATCCAAGAATTAACTTGCGAACGGTTTATTTTTGAAACGTACTGTAATGGCAAACAAATTAATGAACGTAATAACTAGTTAGTCAGGACTCAGGAGGGGTAATTACTAATTACTAGCGACAACGTACATACCATTAGGTAGACGGCGGAGCCGGCGACGAAGGTCCAGTAGCGGCCAAGGTAGGCGTCGGCGAGGAATGCCCCGAGGAGCGGCGTGAGGAAGACGGTGCCCGACCAGTTGGTGACGTTGTTGGCGGCCTGGACGGTGCCCTGGTGCAGCCGCTCCGTCAGGTACACCACCAGGTTCGCCGCCACGCCGTAGTACGCCATTCGCTCGAACAGCTCGTACACTGCATATGCATGCGCAGCAACAGCATAGATCCATGGCCCATGGGCACGCGAAGCAAATCCCGGCGGCGAAACATTGCCGCCGGCCGGCCGGCCGGCCGGAGAAACGAGAGAGCGCCGCTAGCTGGCTCTGAATCTCTCTGACGACGAAAAATGTACAGTGCGTACCGACGATGAAGGTGCAGGCGGTCCAGCCACCGCGCTTGGAGCGGAGGACGGGGTTGCCGCGGAGGTCGACGGAGCCGTCCTTGGTGTACTCCCCTCCGCCTCCCTCGCCGTTCTCCATGGCTGAACGCAGCAGCTGGCTCAAGGGTCAAGCCCAGAGGCGACTGGCGGCGAGAGCCTAGAGCGACCTCGGTCGTCTGCTCGAGACGAAGTGTAGTGCTGTGCGGTTCTCTGGGCTCTGGCTGAACAGCTGGAATCCTTCTGATGCGTCCATTAAATCGTGTAGCTACGCGTGCCCTCCTACCGCTCTGCTCCCCCTGTTTGTTTGCATTCAAGACATTCACTGTGCTCTGCGATTTTCCACCGACATTTACCACGATGTCCTCCCTCCACAACGACCACACGACGCGCAGCGAGCACGTAGTACAACATACGGTAGTCGAGTAATGATGTGCAAAGACGCGGACGGAGAGCGCCCATCATCTCAAGTGGGTGCGGATCCGCGGCTTGCCTGTAACACGCCAGCCCATGTGTAGCATGTAACAGCAGTAAAGTTACACCCCGTTCGTTTCGCTGTATCACCAGAATCAGCAACCATCCAACGATGTTTTTCTCTCACAACAAACTAGCGAACAGTACTTTCAGCCATAATAAATCAGCGAAACGAACAGGGTATTAGTCAACTGGCTGTTGTGCTGTTGCGGTTGATTGGTTTAGTACCACATTCGAAATTTAGGAGGGTAAGGGCTAGCTTACAACATCTTCAATAGCTCACCAATAATTTATTCCTGATAGAATGATATTGATGATCACTAATACTATTTTTTTAGACTATTGAGGGAGATGCTCCAACAGATCACCAATAATCTCCCCCAATATATGGGGCCCACCTCTCTCCACCTCGGGTCCACGATGACCATAGCCGCCGGAGTAAAGCTTTTTATGAATGCGTCTTCAACCGGCCACCAAGCCCATCTCCAACGTCACAGGAGAGAGAAGTGACAGTTGGAGGTGGGTCCCGGCTATTGGGGGAAATATAACTCCCCTTTATTTGAGGGAAGATGGGAAAGATATTCATGATCACCATAAAAAGATGATGGAAAAAGGGAGTTGTTGGGGCATCAGATTTGGCTTATCTCCCCCAATATGATAGGTTTATGGGATAGGGGATGAGAAAGGAGAGTTGTTGGAGATGCTCTTATAATTCTTCTTACAAACGTAGCGCTTCTGGGTTAACCATTTTACACGAAGCGAGGATGAAAACGTAAGAGATGTGCTATGCGTATGTAGGCCCATTCCACGTGCGGAGCTTGATAATGGTATTCAGAACATCAACCCTTGCTGCACTTGCCCGTAGAGGGGTGTACCAAGGGGTGTTCCTGAGCTGCGGAGGGCTAGTAGTGAAGTTGGCCCATGTGACCCAAGTGGCGCCGGGGGAGGGGGGACGTAACACCCCCAACACATTTCAAATATACCACCTTCGGATTAACCTTTTTACACGAAACGAGAAAGAAAGCGTCTTCGGGTTAACCATTTTACATGAAGCGAGGACAAAAACTTAAAAAATATGCTACGCGTACACATATGCTCCATATAAGCAGTTTTTTTTTTTTGACGCGGGGTGCCACATCGCCCCTTCTCCGGTTCTGCGGGCTGCGGCTACGCCATACTCCTGTGTGCCTGTGCACCACCGGTTTGCAATGGCTCTGCGGTTCAGCTGTGCAAAATAACACGGTTACACAGATACGCTTCGAGAGGATTAGGGAACTGCAGCTAAAACACGATAAAACACACTTCACCGCTTCAGAGAAACACACCAGCAGGAACAGGGAAAGGGAAATTCGAATATCTATGGGCGCGCTTGCCAGAGCCACCTTACCTGACCTCACCTTGCCCTGCCTGCGCAAATGAGAAACTCGTCCAGGCCGGCAAGGTTTTTCTCCCCCCCTCCCCACAAAAGCAAGTGAAATCTTGCTAGCACAAACAACCGAGACAGCAGGCAAGAAAACCAAACGGCCATACTCGTTCGGAGATCTTGCTCGGCAAGGCAGCACAGTACTGGCCCAAGAAACCTAGGGCGCGTTTGGTTTCTCTGCTGGACACTGTGTAATCTGGCTGAGAAACGATTTCAAGCAAGTTAGGCCTTGTTTAGTTGCCAAAATTTTTGGTAAAATGTAACTGTAACACTTTTGTTGTTATTTGGTAATTAGTGTTTAATCATGATCTAATTAGGCTTAAAAGATTCGTCTCGTCTATTTCGTCTAAACTATGTAATTAGTTTTATTTTTTATCTATATTTAATACTTCATGCATGCATCTAAATATTCGATGTGATAAGAAATCTACTGTTCTTTTACAAAATTTTTGGCAACCAAACAAGGCCCTAGTGCGTTTGGATTCCTTGCTTGCGTGCCATGGAACCTGTGATGGCCAGATTTGCCTCGCCATTGTGGGAGAGCCAAGACGGCTCGCTTGGCTGGGCGAGCGTCTCGGTGCTTACGTCAGGAGGGCAAGGCGAGATACCTGGCTTGTTTAGTTTCTTAAATATTTTACGAAATATTACTGTAGCATTTTTTATTTGATAATTAGTGTCCAATCATAACTTAATTAGGTTTAAAAGATTCGTCTTGTCCATTTCGTCTAAACTATGTAATTAGTTTTATTTTTTATCTATATTTAATGTTTCATGCATGCGTCCAAAAATTCGATATGACAGGAAATCTACTGTTTTTCATAAAATATTTTGGAACTAAACAGGGCCAAACACGCCCCAAATATGCCCTATATGATCGCTCGCCGACCGATGGGATATTGAATTACGAAGCAGTATCCACGTACGCATATGAATAGAAGTAGTTCTTCACCGACCAGCACTCACAACTTCACAAGCTTATTTTATTTCCCGTGTTTGACAAAAAGAGTTCAGAGAAGTTGCATTCAGATTTGAGAATCAAATAAAAAAATCAATTTTGGATCAATATGTATAAAAATTGAGCAAAACAAGTAGAAAACCGGCCTAGACCGGTTTGGCTGCCACGGTGCACATGCTGCTGAAGACCAAACCAGTCCAGACTGGTTTTGACTGGCTGTTGACCTAGGCCAATTTTAGAAATGGGCCGTCCGAGTCTAATTCAACTCAAATTCAATGGAAACACTTCTGATGTTGCAGAAAACTTGCCGATTATATCTTGGATATATTTCCTACTGAGATAAAACCACACACAATCAGACAACCATGGCCGATCGGGGTTAACCACACACAATTGATCAAAATTCAATCTACTACTACTTTCTACTACCTCTAGCTCTTCTAAACTCCTACTATCAGGGCCTTTCTCAGTGAGATTCATTGGTGTTCTTGGTGACCTTGCAGATCCTAGTGCAACCATGTTGTGCTCCTCCTCGACGAGTCTTTCCAAGAGGTGTTCATGGTATTTTTTTGGCAAGAACGAGCATCAAATTTGCACGGTCGACCTCACTCTTTTGACCTCTCTCTCCGTTGCATGCTAGGACATGTGTGGCCTCAGGCGAGCTAGCCTTTGTTGGTGTGTGACCCAAATTGGAGTCAACATACTTTTTTTTTGCAAATTCACTGGGGGCAGAAAGCGATAAGATCTACTAGAAAGATGTCTAAAGACAACGACAAAAAGGTGAGTGATCTGGACAACATCTCGCATTCATCTCGAGAAACTTCCCGACAAGCTTCGCTAGAAGTTGGAAGCAAAATTCCATAACGACAGCGAGTGCATGGTCATCGTCGTCCTCATCAATGGCTGCACTTGGGTTACTTAACCTGTTAACCATACAAGTGTTGAGTGGCCTCCAAACTATATAATTTAAAAAAAAAATGATCGAGAAAAAAATCTTTCACTACTCTCCAAGACTGAAACCGAGAGCTAGCCACAGTAGATCTCGCACAAGGCTTTCACAGCCTTCTCGCCTACCTCTGCCTCCGTCTCCTACTACTATCGTTGTCAGCGGACAACCATGACGACATTGACGCCGATGACAGATTCTCTAGCAAAGTGGCACCGGCACGACGCTTTAACGGCAACGGCTTCACCATGCAACTAGGGGCAGATCTAGTGGTGGGGCGGGGGGACTCAAGCCCCCCTCCCCTACCTCTTGGATCCATGGAGCCCCCTAGACCTCTTTTGGCCACCTGCACACCAAGTCCAACCACTCATTCGGATCTGGGAAGGTTCATAAAGTCGCACATTCGCTATATATAAGTCTGTATTCTATTTTCCCCGAGTGAAAGGTCCTTATTTGGTTTTGGTAATTGAGTGACAACCTTAGGTGGACTAATTGTGTTTATATGAGATACACAGGGGATTAGTCCACAGGTGATGGTATCATGAAGGAGCTCATTGCATATGAGACATGACATGGAGTCATGTGACCAAGGTGACGAAGATCAAGATGGGACTTGGCTTGATGGAGCGGTTGCAAGTGTGAAGGGCAAGTCGGAGGCTTTGGAGCGATGGACCGCGGGGCGGTGAAGCTTGAGCTAGACTTGGCGCCGATGGACCGAGGCAACGGTGAAGAGCAAGTGAGGTCAAGATCGATGGACCAACAAGGTCACATGATGATATGAAGTGGATCATATCATATGTGATATGGTTGGTGCATGTGTTGCATCAACAATTGGAGGAGATGGAATGGAATGCGCAAGGCAAAGGTATAATCCTAGGGCATTTCTATTTCACCGGTCATAGGTGTGTAGAGAAGTTGATGACCGGGTTTATGATAGATGGCCGTACTATTAAGATGGACAAACTTATTTGCATATTGGTCATCTAGTGCCACTTGAGTGATCTAACTTTGCATACGTGTTAGGATCAAGTGGCGAGGCAAGTTGAGTGCCTAATTCCTTCAAAGAAAATGATTGTGAAAATGCTAACACACTTGCACATTGTGATGTTCACTTGTTGGTGTTGGCACATTTGCGAAGACGATGGAGTTTGAGCGGTAGAGATGGGTTTGGGACCCTCTCTCCCTCCCGCCATCGGCGGGATTCAGGCGTTTTCGTGGAGATGAAACGCTTATTTTCCTTTACGCCGGAAGTGGGAAGAAGTGGCGCAGTCATGGAAGTGATCGGCGCTGAAAAGTGAGCGACGGACTGAAAGCATCTAGGCCCCGAGAGTTGGTTTCGGTAATTGATGACAACGCTTTATTACCATGACTAACGTGTGTTTTGCAGAAACTCGATAACTGCTTTGGGCACTATGGCATTCATGCCTCTTGATGGAAATCGTTTCGGTTTTCAAAGGATTGACGTTAAGATTAAGGACGGTTAGTTCCGGATGTCAAGGTGTTGAGCTACATTTGGAATAGTCGTTAGGATCTTCGCTTTTTCCTTTGGCCGTACTATAAAGGGGGGCATGAGCGAGTAGCTTGACCTAGGTGAGTCTTTTGTTTAGATGTGGTGCACACTTGTCAAACTTAGCACTAGGTAGCTCTAAAATAGCTCAAAGTTCAGTTGGAAGCAACTTGGTTCAAGTTGCGTTGCGTTTTGGAGTGTTTAGAGACGTTTTCCCTTGACCGGACGCGGTGTCTGGCTTGACCAGACGCGTCCGGTCAGTACACAACTGCTACTGCGTCTCAACGCTATTGACCGGACGCGGTCCCTGTGAGGACCGGACGCGGTGTTCAGGCTGACACGTGTCACAGGAGGGAAATCACCTAATCGGACGTGACTGGGAAGTGATCGGCGCGTCCGGTCACGTTCCGGTAAGGTACTATAACGATCGGACGCGTCCGGTCATCACTGATCGGACGCGGTCGCGCGTCAGGTCAAAGTACAGTAAGCTCCCTGCACGACCGGACGCGTCCGGTCACCCTTGATCGGTGCGTCCGATCACTCAGCCAGTGTTTCAGGTTCTTGACCATTACGATCGACCGGCGCGTCCAGTCACGTCGACCAGCGCGTCCGGTCATCGCGTGTTTTGCTGAGTTGGCAGGTAACGGTTGGATTTGACTGTGGGGTGTATAAATACATCCCCTCCACCTCTTTTAGAGGTCTCTTTCTCATTTGTTCAGCTAAGAAACACCTTTGGAGTGCAAGGGAGTGCAAGAGCTCTAGTGAGGGTAGTGATTTGAGAATCAAAACTTGAGAGTCCCTCACTAGTGACTAGGGAGTAGCAAGTGTGCATCCATCTTCTCATTAGGCTTGTTGTGGTCAAGTGAGTTCTAGCTTGTTACTCTTGGTGATCGCCATCACTTAGACGGCTTGGTGGTGATCGGGAGTTTGGTGATCATCCGGCGGAGCTTGTGGATGACCCAACTCATCTTGTGAGCGGTTTTGGGCGATTCACCGCAACGGAGTGTCGAAGAATCAGCCCATAGAGAGCACTTGATCCTTGCGCAGATCAAGGGGGAGCTACACCGTTGCGCGGGTGCTCCAACAAGGACTAGTGGGGAGTGGCGACTCTCCGATACCTCGGGAAAACATCACTGTGTTCCTTGTCCTTACTTTCAAGCATTTACTTTCTCGTATTACTTTCATTGCTCGGTTTACTTTCCTAGAATTACCATGCTAGACTAGGATTGGAACTTAGGGTGCAAAACTTTTACCGGTAGAATCACAAAGAACACTTGTAGGCACTAGGGGTGAACTTTGGCTTGTAGGATTTAGTTCTTGCAATTAATTTTAGAAAAGCCCAATTCACCCCCCTCTTGGGCATCTTGATCCTTTCAATTGGTATCAGAGCCGAGTTGCTCCTTTTTAGGCTTTACCGCCTAGAGCAAGATGTCTAACGGGGAAGGACCACCTTCCACCTTTGAGAGGGATGATTTTCCATATTGGAAAATCCGAATGGAGGCGTACCTCAAAGCCATAGATGTTGGGTGTCTTAGTGTCACAGAACCTCCTAATTATGATGGCCCACAAGTACACGTCATTGCCATAATGACCTCTGACAGTCGTACTTATGTTCACCATAACTTAAAAGGCCTGCTTTCCTCCGAACATGATCCAATCACAGGAGTATTGCAATATTACAACAGTTTATTCAAAATATTCAACAGAGTAAAGTAGCGGAAGTCTTACAATAACTTAGGTTATAAACCAATTTTTCAAATCTCAAATCTTATGTAACATTATTACATACCATTAGTAGAGAAGTATCGGTAGTAACTTTATTACAACACCCAAACGAGATGCCTTGCCCAAAGGCCACACAGTCTACTCATCGTCGCTTTCTTCAACCACGACGGTCATGCAACAAGGCTCGAAGCAGACTTGTTCATGAACCGCACCTGCAACAAGGGGTTCAACAAACCCTGAGTACGAGAGTACTCAACAAGACTTACCCGACTAAGACAAAGACTCCAAGGGCATGCTAGCTTTAGGGAATCAAGGTACGAGTAAATCAGAATCAAGGTTTTCTTTTGCAGAAAAGCTTACTAAAGTAAGTCCTTATCTTCAACATTTTACTTTTACCATTGATGGTTCATTAACCAACTCTAGGTGATCCTAATCTAGATCAAAGTAATTATCATCAAAACCTTTCTCATTCTTTCTTTCAATTCCAGTTCTTAACTACGATGTGAGTCAGGTGATCAAGTCTCCATAATCGAGGAGCAACGACGATTCGAACCGATTATACCCAGCTGGGGATCTCTAACTTCACGACATATGTAGAACCGAATCTTGCATATATCAACCCTCATTTAGATCTCCCAAAACTAGAACGTGTCCATCGCCACCCGAGAGTACAGTACTCCTCGAACCCGGCCCGATTCTAGCCCCGAGGGTACACGCTACTCCCGCCATCTCTCCACTCCCAGTGCGAGGTTAGACGTTCTCGTGATGGAATCACCAACATTTTGGGCTTACCCAAGGCATGAAGCTAGTTGCAAAGTCTCGAACACAACAGGCTTACAACGAACGGACCTTAACTGACAAGGTGGAAACACTACATCGAGACTCCTTTCCCAATGCATGTTAGCAGTGGCCAAACCACCCGCCCGATCTTTCAAATTTATTCCTATATTTCAATATTCATTCAATATGCCGTCATGGCTATATAAACATTTCATTTAAAAGCTTAACTTCTAAGCATAGCGAAGCATACTACGCATTTTCCGTAAAACAGGTATTAAGGTTGATATCGCAATAATCAAGGATGATAATGCAGCAATTAGGTTATCACTCAACTCCTAATTACTTAATACAGTAAACCATAATATAATTAATAATATATTTGTAAAATTCAAGGTAGGGCTTAAATGCACCGGGGCTTGCCTTGCTCTGACACGACGACTGACTCAGACTCGGAGACTCCAACGTCTGGTCCGGAACCCACCGACGATCGCTCTTCTCCGGAGACCTGCTCGACGACTTCGGCTTCCTCGAAAGCGGTGACTACACGAATACATAACATGCTTTAACATGATGCTCAATGATAAACATGATGCTTGATGATAACATGCCACGGTTTACGATTTGAGTACAACTTTCCTTCACGGTACAATCGTAAACAGAAAACCTACTAACTAGTAGCGACGATTTCCCGCGATACCAGCTTTTAACCTAACAAGTTACTAATGAGCTCAATCATGAAATTAAGGTGCCAGAGATCACAAAAGGGTAGTGACCTAAGGACATCACTCAATCAAAAGGCACACAACACTTAAAGTTCTCAAATTAACATCTATTTACTATTCAAATAATTAGGGCATAATTAGAAGTTGATCAAACTTTATCTAAACAAGCTCAAACTTTTTCTATGGGTTAAGAATGATTTATAACAGTGTCATAATAAATTTCATAATTTTTGGATAAATAAATTAATTATTAAAATTACTGGAAGTTGCATTTAATCTTTAATGGAACCAATTAATTCTACTGCCCAAAGTATTCAAATTCATGATTTAACATTTTTCCTAGATAGTTTATACATTGAGAAGCTTACAAAAATTTTCATAAATTTTGGAACTCTACACAATTTTTAATGAAATAAATAAATAATAGCATTATTTATTTATTTGAAAAAGAAAAACAAAAACGAAATCGGGCCGATTCTTCTTTTTCCCCGCGGTCCGGCCCAACCAGATGGCCCGCTCACTCGCGCCCGCGCCCGCACGCGCTCGGCCCAGTCGCGGCCCAACCCACTCGCTCGCCCGCGCGCGTCGGCCTCCCTCTCTCTCTCGCTGACAGCGTGACCCCACCTGTCATCCCTCACCTCCGTCTCCCTCTCGCTCTCCCGCGCGCTCGCTCGCTTCCCCGCGGTGGCCGGCCGGTGACCGGCGCTTCGGTCGACAATTGAACCCTACCAGCACTATCTACATCTCCACGCGATTCCATTTTGCTCGGTAGCGCCATGGTTCAGGCCCTAGTGACCCGCGAGCGACAGCGATGGCGGCACGGTGGCGACGGGAGCAGCACGCCGACGACTACAAAGCGGTAGAGACTAAATTGTAGGGTCGAGAAGCATCAGTGGCTCACCGCAGTTGCAGTGAAGCTCTCGGTGGCGACGGGAAGCGGCTGGAGTGGCCTGGCCACGGGAAGGCGAGGTTGGCGGCCAGTCGCCGGAGGCGAGCACGGGTACAGGCGGTGCGGGAGCTCGGGTGCGAAAACGGTGAACGCAAGCGGTCCACAAGATGCGCGAGGCCGAGGCGGAGCTAGTGGTGTGGTTGGCGTGGCCTGATACGGCTTGGTGGCGGCAGCGGCGAGCGGTGGAGCTGCGGTGCCGGCGGTGGCGAAAACGGTGAACGTCACTGTGAACTTCGGTATATATAGAAGGAGATCGCGGCTACAGAGCAGCACTGCTGTGCCATCGCGCTGGCGATCCTGGCGCACGCGAGAAGGCCGTGGAAGCGGCCACGCCGGCGATCGGCCGGCGCCCATACCGGCCGGTGGCCGTTGGTGATTGGCGTAGCACTGTAGCTCTCCCCCCCCAAACTCTGAAATTCAAACTGCTTTTTCAAATTACTTTCAAATTTGTATAACAACTTGAAAATCTTCCAATGTATGAAATCTTCAAATTTTCAAGCTCTACAAGTTTGATATTGAACACTTTTTCAAATTCTCACTGAATTTTGAAATTTGAGTTTAAATTCAAAAAGGGACACATTTTTTAGATTTGGTAATTTAGAAATTAATTTTGATTTTATATTGAAACTTCAAAATCTCCAAACATCAAAGTTGTATATCTTGACTAGACCTACAACTTTTCTGTTCAAAACTTTTTCAAATTCAGCCTCCATTTTGAAATCTTAGTTTGGGGACAAAATGAATCAAATCTGAAATTTGTTTATTTTCAAAATTACTCCACATTTTACCCTAAAACTTTGAAAACTCAAAACACCAAAGTTGTAGCCCTTTAAAAGTTCTACAAACTTGGTTTTGAACTTTTTCCCAAATTTTGCTTAGATTTTGAATTATTTCAAAAGGGGTAAAATAGGGTTTTGAAATTTAGGGTTTTCGGAGGGATTTTAAATTGGAATTTGTTGCTACTTTGATTTGTGATTACTTAGTGATCAAAACCTCACCCAAGGGCATCATTTGGACCAACATGACTGTTGATATTTGGTAACGCAATTAGGAAATGGGATCCGCAAGCGCACGGATATCGGTGAGCACTTCACCCGAGATGTTATCCTGGGTATCGTATTTATATTTTTACCTTTAGGAGAAAGAGTGCATCTGACTAACCAAATCTATTACTACTAACCTTTAGGCTACAACCACTATGATTCAATGTGAGTGATGTATAGAGAAGACTACAACCGCACTCTTCTTCTAACCTTGGTAAGGATGATCTATTGTTCTATTGGGGAGGTTTACGGAATCTAGACACCACAAAGGATGTTCAACCCGCACCTATAAACCCTATCGATCCTGCTAACGGGATATAGAATACAAAGGTAACTCGGAATTGTCACGTTCCTCGCTACTACCACGGTCCGGCTAGACGAGGGGATATCTATGAGTATCCTAGCTTAAACACCACGTTTACGCTAGAGATGATTACTCTAAACTCTACGCGAAGAGATCAAAGTAAACTCATAAACCAAAGAACAATAAAACAAAGAACTTACTAGAATTTAGAAGTCGAAATACTGAAGAATCCTGAGAACAAGCCTCGGGTTAGAAGAACTTGCTCCCGCAGGTACAACCTCGGAGTAGACACCGACAGGCCGGCTTCCTCCGATCTACACCTCCACTCTATCTCTCTCAATCTAGTAGAACTAATTCTACTTTCACATTGGATGCTAAGCCCTAAGAGGTGGGAACCCTAGAGGGAACCTCTCTCTCTAAACCCTAACTAGAGATATGCAACTGAATAATGAATTGGGGTCTTCTCCACCAGGTGTCAGGGGCCTTGCTTATATAGCCCTTTTGGATGAATCTGGACCGTCGGATCAAACCGACCTTCATCCTACGGTTTTCCTTGATCCTCAAAGGCGGTGGAGCATAATCCGTGAAACTCGACCTGATTGGTCCCGGGGGCAGGGCGGGCGCCCTAGGGCACAGGGCGGGCGCCCTGTGTCCGGCCCCGTTACGGCTCCCGTTCGTTCCCGTGGCTTCTGGAATCTTCTAGATGTAAGATAATTACGTGTTCGGTTAATATCCCGTCATTAATCCGACATGTGGGCCTTTCTTCCGTATTTCCTGATAACCCCCTGCAGAAATAGATAAATAGCAAAACTCGTGGAATTCTGTTAGATCAAACCCTAATTCTAGGTGTTGCTTGCATATAGGTCCTTTTCTTTATTTATTTGATGGTTATAATTGATACTTAAGAACCGTCAACAAACACCCCCATACTTAGGCTTTTACTCGTCCTCGAGAAAAAGTTGGTTAATAAAACATCTGGGGTTGAAATATTCTTTCATACCTGCAGGGTGTTGTAAAAATCCACTGTGCACTTATAGTCAGGGAAATATATGGTCAGAGTAAAGAGCCTTTCTTCTTCTTAATCCCTATCACTTGGAGTTTTTACATATTTTTGAAAAGAAAAACTTAGCATACCTTTATCCTCATAGGTGCTCTCAGAGTCACTCATTATCTTTTATATTTCTCTCTGAGGCTGTTTTTATTTTGTAAAAATAATTCTTTAAGCATACACACCTTGCATTTATTGTATGGTCAAAACCGGATCCGAGGAGAAGAATGCCATACTCTTAGATCAAAGATTTTGAAAATTAAAAACTTGTCACTCTTACTGGCATATTGCTTATTAAAGGGACCATGGGCTATCATTTTCTTTCCATCATATTTTTATCATATCTCTTTTTTTTTCATTTTAGGTGGATACTGAGGTACCCCTAATTCTACTGCCGGACACTTGTCCATTTTTTTCCACGAGGTTATCGAGCACTTGCTCCTTTTTATTTCCTTGATATTTATAATATTGCATAGCCCATGCCTCTAATGCAATAATACTTCGGAAGAGTAAATCTTTCTGAATAAAAATGTCTTGATCTTAGGAGTATGATAAATCTCTCGACAAGGGTCTAACTTGTTTTGAACAAACTCAATACAAAGCAGATAGCTTTAATTAATATTTTCATGTTTAGCAGGCATATAAAACTTGAGGATGGTAGCTATAATTTTGAGATTTTTAAAACAAATTCTCCAAGCAATAAAGATACTAAGAATAAGGTACTCATACCCTTACCATCTCTTATTCCACAATGACTTTTAGCAACACAGGGTTTTGAAATAATTTTAATAATTGCAGGTTTCCAGGAAATATCACAGAGTGAGATTGATCATGATTATAAGCATTTTTATCCTTTTAATTTATCATGTTTAGAGAGATAAAAATCTGCACAAACTAAGGTGAGTGTGTAAGTGTGTAATAAAAGTGTGCAGAGTGTGTACCTGGTTCATGGAGTGGTGCGATCGAAGTGTGTGTGACATGTCAGGGAATCTCCCCCATACTTGTTTTCTGCTTTCTTGCACAAAAGTAAAGTAGAGACACACAAGACATACTAATAATAATCTTTATTAATCTTGAGACATTTATTACAACCGAATAATAATAATAACCAAATATAATAGATCTAAACTGATTATAAGTGAACCTAATCGAATCTAATAATAACTAAGACATATATAGCCCCAAGATCTAATCTAGATAACTCAGCGACGCTCACGCCTCGTAAGACTATGCTCTAAAAATAATTTAAGACGTTGACCATTTACCTTGAATAACGTACCTTCGTCATTTTGAAGTGTGATAGCTCCGTGGGATGATGAATGAATTACCTTGAATGGTCCTTCCCATTTGCTCCGGAGCTTTCCATACCCGAAAAGCTTCACCCTGGAATTAAAAAGTAATACCTTATCTCCGGGTGAGAACTCCTTCTTGATCCTCTTGTCATGCCATCTCTTGACTCTTTCTTTGTAGATCTTTGAATTGTGATATGCTTTCTCCCGCCATTCTTCTAACTCCGATAATTGCATTCTTCTATGTTTTCCGGCGATATCTAGGTCCATATTCCATCTTTTTATGGCCCAGTGTGCCTTGAACTCTAGTTCAACAGGCAAGTGGCAAGTCTTCCCGTATACCAATTGGTATGGAGACATTCAAATTGGGGTCTTGTATGCTGTCCGGTAAGCCCAGAATGCATCGGGTAACTTGTCCTTCCATGCCGTTCCCATCTCATTCACCGTCTTCTGAAGAATGTTCTTGATTTGCTTGTTAGAAGTCTCTGCTTGGCCACTTGTCTGAGGATGATAGGGAGTAGCGACGTTGTGACGGATTTCATGTCTTGATAGATAGTGCTCGAAGCGCTTGTCAATGAAGTGTGATCCTCCATCACTTATCACTATCCTGGGGACTCCAAATCTTGGAAATATGATTTCCTCAAACATCCTCTTTGAACTGATATTGTCGGCATGTTTGCAAGGTAGTGCCTCTACCCACTTGGAGACGTAATCAACCGCCACCAAGATGAACTCACACTTCTTAGATGGGGAAATGGACCCATGTAGTCTATTTCCCAGACATCAAAGAGTTCAATCTGAAGGTTGTTGGTGAGTGGCATGGCATCCCTTGTATTTATGTTTCCGTGCCTTTGACATGGCCCACATCTTCTGATATATTGCTTCGTGTCATCGTACATTGTAGGCCAGTAGAATCCACATTGCCAGATCTTTGAATGTGTACGGAATGCTCCATAGTGACCTCCGTATGGTGATGAGTGACATCTGTCGATGATCTTCAATCCTTCCTCAGTGGTCACACATCTTCTAAGTAGGCCATCAGCGCATACTCGGAAGAGATATGGCTCATCCCATATATGTGAACGACTTTCCTGAATAAGCTTCTTCTTGTTTGCTCCGGGTGGTACATAACCTGAAACCATAAAATTAACAATATCTGCATACCAGGGGTCAGATCTGTTAATCCCGTAAAGCATGTCGTCCCGGAGTGAGTCATTAATGGGGGGTTCTTGTGAATTCTTAAAATACATTCTAGACAAGTGATCAGCAATAGAATTTTCTACTCCCTTTTTATCTTTTATTTCTAAGTCAAATTCTTGGAGTAATAAAATCCATCTGATTAAGCGAGGTTTAGCATCTTTCTTAGTGAGCAAATATTTTAGTGCAGCATGATCAGTGTAAACAATTATCTTAGCTCCAACTAAATAAGATCTAAATTTATCAATGGCAAAAACAACAGCCAGAAGCTCTTTTTCAGTGGTTGCATAATTAAGTTGAGCTCCTGTCAAAGTTTTACTTGCATAAGCAATTGCATGATGCTTTTTATCTTTAGTTTGTCCCAAAACTGCCCCCACAGCATAATCACTAGCATCACACATAATTTCAAAAGGCAACGACCAATCAGGGGGTTGAATGATTGGTGCAGAGATGAGTGCTTGCTTTAATAAATTAAAAGAATTTAGACATGCATCATCAAATTCGAAAGGAGCATCCTTGGCTAGCAAAAGAGTAAGTGGTCTCGCAATAAATGAAAAGTCTTTTATAAATCTGTGATAAAAACCAGCATGGCCAAGAAAACTTTGAATTCCTTTTATATTCACAGGTGGAGGTAGTTGTTAAGTTCTCAAGACAACTATCAAAAGTTTTTCCATAAACTGAGAAATCATCCATGAAAACTTCCATAATCTCTTCAATCATATCAGAAAATATAGACATCATACATCTTTGAAAAGAAGCTGGTGCATTACATAACCCAAAAGACATTCTACGATAAGCATACGTTCCATATGGGCATGTAAAAGTGGTTTTGCTTTGATCATCAGGATGGATAGGGATCTGGTGATACCCTGAATATCCATCTAGAAAACAGAAAAACGAGTGTTTTGCTAACCGCTCAAGCATCTCATCTATAAAAGGCAAAGGAAAATGATCCTTTTTCGTGGCTTTATTAAGTTTTCTATAGTCTATGCACATCCGCCACCCAGTGACGGTGCGTTGCGGAATTAGCTCATTCTTATCATTAGTAACAACAGTCATGCCTCCCTTTTTAGGCACAACTTGAACAGGGCTTACCCACTCACTATGCGGCACAGGATATATAATCCCTGCATGCAGCAACTTTATAACTTCTTTTTTAACTACCTCTCTCATCGCGTTGTTAAGTCTACGTTGAGGCTCTCGAGAGGGTGTAACAGAAGGATCTGTCGGAATACGATGGGTACAAATCATAGGACTGATTCCTGTGAGATCTTGAAGTGAGTAGCCGAAAACAGAGTGGTGTTTTTCAAGAATGGTCATTAATCGCAGAGTTTGCTCCTGAGTGAGTTTATTACTAACGATCACAGGAAACTCTGGATTATTATTTAGGAAAGCATAGGTAAGACCGGGTGGTAAAGTTTTGAGTTCTATGGGGGGTCTAGGTGTTTCTGCAAACTCATCTAAGGGTTCAGGTTCAGAAGGTTCGACCTCTTCTTCAGTGAAGAAGGGGGCTTCCTCTTCTAAGTCTGGATCATCTAAAAGTTCTAGAGATGCAGCCTTTACCTCCTCCATAGGATCAGGTAAAAGATATGGCTCGGTCTTATTATTCAAGGAGTGAGTTATTGTAATTGGAAGTTTAAAATCCTTTCCCAAGGAAATGTGGAGCTTTCCAGTTTGACCTTCATAAAGGAGTCTTCTAAAAGGTTGTCCAATCAGTAGGTCGAAACCCCATATATCAAAGATATAAAAGTTCAAATGAACCATGGAGCCTTCTACCATAAAGGGTAGGACATTAATAATTCCAAGACTGGGGACTAATCGTCCCGAAGATTCCTTTATGACCTTTGTTGTGGGGGTTAAAACAAGTTTTCCAAATAAATTAAGTGCAAAAGCTTCGGACATAATATTGATCCCCACAACAGGATTATAGAGAGCGTTAAATTGATCAGAATTATAAGCACAGCGTATAGTTATAAAGGGTGTGTCCACTCGGATTACTTCAGAGGAAAGCTCTGACTCCTCTAACCATTCGCTACTCATAACCGAGATAAGCTCTCTCAATTGACCTTCACTTGGTAAACAAATGCTAAATTAGCCGTTTTGGGGTCGGTCTATAGAATGGTAGTTTGAAATGTTTCCAAAATCGGCAAAAAGATCGGATTCTATGTCTAGCATGAAATCAGATGGTAGAATTTCTTCCTTTTGTGGCTCAGAACCTGGGATAGCTAAAGTAGATGAAAAATTTGGCAGAGTGTCTACTTCGGCTTCGTAGGTTTTATCATGGAGGGCATTATCCATCTCAGCTTCTAGGATTCTATTCAAGATCCCCTTAGCTTCATCAGTAGGGATACGAAAGAAAGAACCTCTAGCCATAGTATGCAGCATTTGTTTATTATCTTTCTGAAGACCTCGAAAAAAATGAAATAAAAGAACAGTGTCTTCAAGCAAAAGTTTTGGACCAGATTCTAAAAGATCAGAAAAACGTTTCCAGGATTTCCCCAAAGTTTCATTATCTTTTTGTTTAAAAGATAAGACTTCGAGTCTAAGGTCACCAGTACGGTCAAGGGAATAAAAATCTAGACAAAAGTTGGCTCTTAAAACTCCCCATTCACCTTGCTGTTGACTTACCTTCTGACTATACCATCGTCTAGCTTCTCCTCTTAAAGAAAAAGGAAAAAGCTTCCAACGTAAAGTCTTATCAGAGATGCCATCAATGCGAAGACAATCGCATGTCAGCTCAAAATCTCTAATATGAAGGTAAGGGTTTTCGTCTTCCTTTCCCGAAAAAGATAAATTTTGAATCATCACAATCAACCTTGAACTTAACTTATACTGGGATGTTTGGATAGGCTGTGATGACTCCCATGGTAAAAGGTCAGTTGCTGAAGGTGTTGCGGCATCAAAGATAGATATAGAACTTTGGTTTTCCATTTTTGGTAAAAAGAAAAAGAAAGAATAAAAAAAATAAGAAAATAAAAAGTATGAATACAAGCTAGTAGTAAGACTCAAGGTTATCTCAGCAAACCGTCTTTCTCCCCGGCAACGGCGCCAGAAATGCTTGTTGATATTTGGTAACGCAATTAGGAAATAGGATCCGCAAGCACACGGATATCGGTGAGCACTTCACCCGAGATGTTATCCTGGGTATCATATTTATATTTTTACCTTTAGGAGAAAGAGTGCATCTGACTAACCAAATCTATTACTACTAACCTTTAGGCTACAACCACTATGATTCGATGTGAGTGATATATAGAGAAGACTACAACCGCACTCTTCTTCTAACCTTGGTAAGGATGATCTACTGTTCTATTGGGGAGGTTTACGGAATCTAGACACCACAAAGGATGTTCAACCCGCACCTATAAACCCTATCGATCCTGCTAACGGGATATGGAATACAAAGGTAACTCGGAATTGTCACGTTCCTCGCTACTACCACGGTCCAGCTAGACGAGGGGATATCTATGAGTATCCTAGCTTAAACACCACGTTTACGCTAGAGATGATTACTCTAAACTCTACGCGAAGAGATCAAAGTAAACTCATAAACCAAAGAACAATAAAACAAAGAACTTACTAGAATTTAGAAGTCGAAATACTGAAGAATCCTGAGAACAAGCCTCGGGTTAGAAGAACTTGCTCCCGCAGGTACAACCTCGGAGTAGACACCGACAGGCCGGCTTCCTCCGATCTACACCTCCACTCTATCTCTCTCAATCTAGTAGAACTAATTCTACTTTCACATTGGATGCTAAGCCCTAAGAGGTGGGAACCCTAGAGGGAACCTCTCTCTCTAAACCCTAACTAGAGATATGCAACTGAATAAAGAATTGGGGTCTTCTCCACCAGGGGTCAGGGGCCTTGCTTATATAGCCCTTTTGGATGAATCTGGACCGTCGGATCAAACCG
Organism: Saccharum spontaneum; assembly: GCA_022457205.1. Classification (NCBI taxonomy): domain Eukaryota; kingdom Viridiplantae; phylum Streptophyta; class Magnoliopsida; order Poales; family Poaceae; genus Saccharum; species Saccharum spontaneum. The sequence continues at coordinate 35,910,783 of CM039580.1, forward strand.
ACCTTCATCCTACGGTTTTCCTTGATCCTCAAAGGCGGTGGAGCATAATCCGCGAAACTCGACCTGATTGGTCCCGGGGGCAGGGCGGGCGCCCTAGGGCACAGGGCGGGCGCCCTGTGTCCGGCCCCGTTACGGCTCCCGTTCGTTCCCGTGGCTTCTGGAATCTTCTAGATGTAAGATAATTACGTGTTCGGTTAATATCCCGTCATTAATCTGACATGTGGGCCTTTCTTCCGTATTTCCTGATAACCCCCTGCAGAAATAGATAAACAGCAAAACTCGTGGAATTCTGTTAGATCAAACCCTAATTCTAGGTGTTGCTTGCATATAGGTCCTTTTCTTTATTTATTTGATGGTTATAATTGATACTTAAGAACCGTCAACAATGACATGGTTGACCAAATGCCACTCTTGGTTGACCAATTAGCTTTTGAAATTCTTTTACATTTTTCCCCAATTTTGAATTTAAATTCGAATCGAAAAACTCGTGACAAGTTTTGGGACTCCAATTCAAACTCAAATTTGGAGCTTCATTTTAGAGGTTGTACTTGAGCTCATACCCTACACTTGACACTAATGTGCAACACAGTCGCGCACTTCAAATTACGCAGGGCATGGACTAAGTATTTGCGGTGGTATTCGAAATTAGGGTTTTTGGTTTCGGAGCACACCACAGAGAAACACATTCAACCTAGATAAGTAAACTTGTTTTAGTTGATGCATAACAAGGTTAACCTAACAGGGATGATTAGCAATGCATTATGATGACATGGCAGATTAATTAGCACTATAACACCCGGGGTGTTACACTTAGAGCCGCAACCCAAGGGCTTCCCGCTATCAAGAATCTCGCTAACCCAAGTGGTGACGAGGAGAAGTACGACCGGTGGAATTCAAAGGCCAAAAATGCACTCTACCGGGGCTTAGGCAAGGATATCTTCAATCGTGTGTGTAATGCAAAGAACGCTCATGAATTATGCGAAAACCTTTGTGCTCTCCATGAGGGAACTAAGAGTGAGCGTGAGGAACGCTATCATATTGCTTTAAAGAAAATCAATTCTTTTGAGTTGCTTCCTAAAGAAAGCGCTAATGACATGTACACTCGATTGAATGTTCTTATAGAGGACCTCAATGCTCTTGGGCTCACCCAAATGAGCCAATCGGATATTGCAAGGAGGATCTTGAGTGTTCTTCCCGTTGAGAAGTATGGTCACATTGTCACCATGCTTCATCAAAGTGATCTCTCCACCGCAACACCGACACAAGTATTGGGAAAGATCAATGCACATGAGATGTACATGCACATCACTCCTTAAGAGGGCTCATCATCTTCTAAGAAGAAGGACTTGGCCTTAAAAGCTAGCCATGACAAGAAAAAGAAGAAGGGTCAAGCCATGATGGTGCAAGAAAGCTCAAGTGAAAGTGATATTAATGATGCATCACTTGCACTCATGGTGAAGAAGACCACCAAGATGCTAAAGAAGCTCAACAAGAGTGGCATCAAGTTCGATGGCAAGAAGAAGAAATTCTTCATAAGTAGCAAAAGAAAGCCTATCTCGGAGATGGATTGTTACAATTGTAGTGAACTTGGCCACTTAGCTCACAATGCCCTAGACCCCCAAAAGACAAGTATAAGAACAAGAACAAGGGTAAGAAAAATGATTCAAGTGATGAAGAAGAAGAGAGGAAGAAAAACAAGCCATACAAGAAGAGGGATGGCAAGAAGAAAGAGTTCCACAAGAAGAAGAAGGGAGGAAAAGCCTACATTGTTGGTGATTGGCTCACCGACATTGAATCATCATGTGAGTCCTCCGGTGATGAGAGTGATGATGAGAAAGAGAAGGTTGCCGCATTTGTAATTGGGCCATCATCTTTACCGACATCTTCATCACCACCTTCACCGCCATCTTCACCATCATCATCCACAACTCACCTATGCCTTATGGCCAAGGGTGAATGAAAGGTACAAAACCATGATAGCGATGATGATGATAGTGATAGTGATGATGAATATGATGCACCTTCTTATGATGAACTTGTAAAATTGTTGAACAAATACTCTAAAGTCATAAGAAGAACTAGAAATGAAAATGATGAGCTCCAAAATGAAAATGAATCACTCTCATCTAAGCTTGAAAGTGCACAAAAGGCTAGTGATGAGCTCAAAGATCAAAATGAAATTATGTCTTCTACACTCAAGGAGCTCAAAACTTCTAACAAAGAGCTTAGAGATCAACACGATAAATTTAAGAAGAAGCATGATGAGCTCAACACTAGGCACAACTCTCTAAAAGACAAATATACTACATTGAAAATTGACTATGATAGTCTTGTGGTTGCTAATGAGCTTTCTCTTGAGACACATGATGCTACTAACAAAGTTGTTAAGTTTGATATAGCTACATCATGTGATGACTTGATCATTGAAAGCATTGAGCAAGGCTCTAGTAGCAAAGGCAAGAGTGTGGTTGAGTCCAACAACTATGATGATTATGCCAAGATCAAGAGTGAAAATGAGAAGCTTGCAAATGAGAACAAGAAGCTAAAAGGGTTGATGGCTCTTGAGAAGCAAACATAAAATGAGTCACTTATTGAAGAAAACAAAAAGCTCAAGCAAGAGAAAGAGCATCTCAAGACCGGCCTAAGCAAGTTCACAAGAGGCCAATATTTGCAAAGTGAGCTACTCATGAACACCGTAATGAAGATGGATAGAAGTGGCATTGGTTATTTGGCAAATCAAGAGAAGAAGGCTAAAGCTCAACAACAATAAAGCAAGTCAAAACCCAAACCAAAGAGATGTGTTGAGTGTGGACAAGAAGGCCATTTTGCTTATGAGTGCAAAACTCCACCACCACAACCCTTGCCCAAGCATGCTAGACCATTTGCCTTCAATGCTCATTACATGCTAAGAAAAGATTCAAGTGGAAAGATGAAAGTTATGTTCTTGGGTCCCCCAAACAAGAATAGGCCTAAGAAAATATGGGTTGCCAAGTCACTAGTTGAGAAAGTCAAGGGCCCTCTCAAGTTTGGGTCCCTAAACAAAAAGCTTGATCTCTTGTGTGTAGGTGAACTAAAAGACCGGTGGATCTCATTGGGTTATTGATAGTGGTTGCACTCAACATATGACCGGTGACCCTCGTATGTTCACCTCAATTGAAGAGAATGGGGTATGTCAAGAGAAGATCACATTTGGGGATAATTCAAAGAGCAAAGTCAAGGGTATAGGCAAGATTGCAATATCAAATGATCACTCTCTCTCAAATGTGCTCTATGTTGCATCATTGAGTTTCAACTTATTATCCGTTGGGCAACTTTGTGACCTTGGCTACCAACGCATGTTCACACCTAATGAAGTGGTAGTTTCAAAGATAGATGACAAGCAAGTGATATTCAAAGGCTTTAGATACAATAATCTTTATCTTGTTGACTTCACCTCCGAAGATGCAAACTTGATGACATGCTTGTTCACCAAGACCTCACTTGGATGGCTTTGGCATAGGAGGCTTGCTCATGTTGGAATGAACACTCTCAACAAGCTATTGAAGAAAGAATTAGTGAGAGGATTGAAGGATGTAAAGTTTGAAAAGGAAAAACCTTGTAGTGCATGTCAAGCCGGCAAACAAGTTGCAAACACTCATCCAACCAAAGCTTACATGTCAACTTCAAGAGTGCTAGAACTTCTACACATGGATTTGTTTGGTCCTACAACTTACAAGAGCTTGGGTGGAAATCTCTATTGTCTTGTGATAGTGGATGACTACTCAAGGTACACTTGGACTTTCTTCCTTCATGATAAATCCGAAGTGGCCAATTGCTTCAAGAAGTTTGCAAAGAGAGCTCAAAATGAATTTGAAGTCAAGATAAAGAAGATTAGAAGTGATAATGGGAAAGAGTTTGACAACACAAACATTAAACCTTATTGTGATGAGATTGAAATCAAGCATGAAGTTTCTTCAACCTACATTCCTCAACAAAATGGTGTAGTTGAGAGAAAGAACTGGACTTTGATCACCCTTGCAAAAACAATGTTAGATGAGTACAACACTTCAGAAAAGTTGTGGGCCGAGACAATCAACACCGCATGCTATGCTTCAAATCGCCTCTTCCTATAAAAGTTTCTTGGCAAGACCCCCTATGAGTTGCTAAATGGGAAGAAGCCGGACGTCTCATTCTTCCGGGTGTTTGGTTGCAAATGCTACATCTACAAGAAGTGTCAACACCTAGGGAAGTTTCAAAGACGTTGTGATATTGGTTTTCTTGTTGGTTACTCATCAAAGTCCAAAGCATATAGAGTATTTAACCATGCCACCGGTTTGGTTGAAGAAACATATGATGTGGAATTTGATGAATCTAATGGCTCCCAAGGAGCAATTGAGAATTGTGATGATGTAGGTGATGAACCATTGAGGGAGGCAATGAAGAACATGCAGGTGGGAGACATCAAGCCAAAAGATGATGAAGATGATGTACAAATTGTCGATCCACCATCTTCATCACATGTGCCTCAAGATGATGACAAGAATGAGAGAGTTGAAAATAAAGATACTCATGTCTCATGAACAAGCCGAGGCACAAGCTCAAGATGTTGATGCTCCCCATCCCCCTCCTCAAGTGGTTGATAGAAGAAACTCACCTCTACTTCAAGCACATCCACAAGATCTCATCATAGGGAGTCCTATAAAGGGAGTAATGACTCAATCTCAAAAGCTTGCTTCTTTTGTTAAACATCACTCTTTTGTCTCTTGTGTTGAACCTAAGAATGTAGAAGAAGCTCTTCAAGATCCGGATTGGGTGAATGCTATGCATGAAGAATTGAACAACTTCACCCACAATCAAGTATGGACACTTGAAGAGCATCCAAAAGGTGCAAGAGTCATTGGAACCAAGTGGGTGTTCCGCAACAAGCAAGATGACCAAGACATAGTAGTGAGGAACAAGGCAAGACTAGTTGCAAAGGGGTTCTCTCAAGTTGAAGGTCTTAATTTTGGAGAGACCTTTGCACCCGTTGCAAGACTTGAAGCCATTCGTATCCTTCTTGCATATGCATCACATCATGATATGAAACTATATCAAATGGATGTGAAAAGTGCATTCTTAAATGGCTTCATAAATGAACTAGTCTATGTTAATCAACCTCCCGGGTTTGAAGACCCTAGATATCCTAATCATGTTTATAGGTTGTTCAAGGCGCTATATGGGTTCAAGCAAGCCCCTAGAGCGTGGTATGAGCGCCTCCGGGACTTCCTCATTGAGAAGGGCTTCACCATTAGGAAGGTCGACACCACACTATTCACCAAGAAGCTTAATGATGAGATCTTCATTTGTCAAGTCTATGTTGATGATATCATCTTCGGATCAACAAATGAAGATTATTGCAAAGAATTTGGTGAATTGATGTCAAAGGAGTTCGAGATGTCTATGATTGGTGAGCTCACATTCTTCCTTGGTTTTCAATCAAGCAAATGAGAGAAGGTATTTTCATCTCTCAAGAAAAGTATACCAAGGATCTTCTCAAGAGATTCAAGATGGAAGAATGTAAGCCAATCAAGACCCCAATGCCATCTAATGGACATCTCGACCTAGATGAGGGAGGTAAATCGGTTGATCAAACTCTCTACCGTTCTATGATTGATAGCTTGTTGTACCTTACCGCATCTAGGCCCGATATCATGTTTAGTGTGTGCATGTGTGCTCGCTTTCAAGCGTGCCCTAAAGAACCTCACTTAAGTGCCATAAAAAGAATTTTAAGATATCTTAAGCACACCCCAAGCATTGGTCTTTGGTATCCCAAAGGAGCTAGATTCCAACTAGTTGGCTATTCCAATTCGGATTATGTCGGTTGCAAAATTGATAGAAAAATCACATCCAGAGGGTGCCATTTGCTTGGGAGGTCTTTAGTATCTTGGTCATCTAAGAAGCAAAATAGTGTGGCTTTGTCCACCACCGAGGCGGAATACATTGCCGCGGGGGCTTGTTGTGCATAAATCTTATACATGAAACAAATCCTCCTAGACTATGGAGTTGTTCTTGAAAAAGTGCCACTTTTACGTGACAATGAAAGTGCCGTTAAAATTGCTAATAATCCGGTACGACACCCTCGCACCAAGCACATTGATATCCGCCACCACTTTCTAAGAGATCATGTTGCTAAAAATGATATATCACTAGAAGGTGTAAGAAGTGAAAATCAATTAGCGGATATCTTCACTAAACCTTTGGATGAGGCTACCTTTTGTAGGTTGAGAAGTGAACTTAATGTGCTTGACTCTAGTAACTTTAAAAAATGAGCTTGTGTTGTCCCTTGCATTGCATTGTATATTATGTCATGTTTAAATTCTCCGCAATGCATCTAGGACTTGTCTAACACGGTTACGATAACCCTCCTTTGGAGGAGTGAAGAAACCTAACCGTGGATCAAACTTGGCAAGCAACCTAGTTTTACTTACTTGTATTGCATTGCATATGCATGATTGTTGCTTTGTCGTTTCTTTTCGGTTTGGCTTTGAGCAACCTCTGTGTTCGTCCATGAATAGAGAGAGCATTTGACGCTCCTAAGGGTTCACAAACTCTATTGTATGGCCATACGTTGCTCCTCGGGTGTTTATTGCATATTTTTCTAAAAACAATATTAGTCTAAGGCAAATTATTTGAAAAACTTGAGGGTTTGAGTGAGGCCACTCATATCAGGTTCCAATTGGTGTTTATTTGAGTATCTTTGAATTAGAACTTGATTGGGAGAAGTCGCGTCGAAGATCAGATTGAAGAAAGGCGTTAAACAGTGACCGGACGCTGGACCGGACGCAATGGTGCTTCACCACCGCCTCCGGTCCCGGTGACCACCAGCGTGTCCGGTCATCCCGAAGACTTTCTCTTGGACCTATGACCGGACGCTCGACCGGACGCGTCGTTGTTGACCACCGCGTCCGGTCATGCGCGATGAGTTTCTCGGATGACCTTCGACTGGACTCTGTCCGCGTCCGGTCAGCCCTAACCGTATGTGTCCGGTCGCTCTAGGAGCTTACTGGACTATGACCGGACGCTGCCCCACCACGTCCGGTCATGCGACCACCGCGTCCGGCCAGTGCGCAGCGAGCGGATCTGAGTCCTCATATAACTCTTCGTCTTTTTCCGATCCATCTCCTTCTCGACCTGCCGCTGCCTGCGCCTCCTCTGCCGCCGCCTGCGCCTCCTCCACCACGCGTGCTGCCTCGCACCGCCGTGTGCGCGCCGCCCTGCGCTCGCGCCACCTTATTGTCACGCTGCCTTCGCCCGCTTCTCCGCCGAGCGCCGTCTGTGCTGCCGTGCCGCGCGCCGCCCTTGCTCCACTGCTCCCTGCCGCCGCCACCACTGCAGCTCCCTCCTGGCTTGCTGCCAAGACCTCTCGCCAGCCCTCCATCTTCGGCCACCGAACCTTCTCGCGTTTTTGCCCTAACCCTAGGTCACGCGGGGTTTCGTTTCAGCCGTTCGTCGTCGAGGCTTCTTCACGCGACGTCTTCTTCGCGAGGTTGTTTCGCGTTACCCTGATCTCCTTGTTAGGGTTTGCCATAATTTCGTCTTTGAAATTCTAACTATCTCTTGTCTCAGCAAATCAGCGCTCATCCGGCGTTTTCGGGGAACTCTCGCGAATCAAGGTCATCTCATCTTTTCATCAAGTTCTCATCGATCTGAGGTAGTCATCACTATTCGTTTCATATCTTATCTCATATGCTTGCTATCTTTAGGGTTTCTTATCTATTAGAATATATATGTTGCTTATAGTAGATCCATCTATTCCATCTTTTCAGCGAGTTCTGTCGGTGTGTTAGGTGACAGCTAGTCAGTGGTTGAATCCGAGGCCAAGCCTGCGGATACGGATTGAGGCCAAGCCTCTTGAGTGACAGTTCATCATCTTTCAGGTTTACTCAGCAATTGGTCAGTATGGTTCGCTGCAAGAACGCTGGGGGTGCACCTAGTGACAGGGACGAGAGTCCTCCTCGACTAACAGAGGTTGCGCGTGGTAAGCGCGTAAAGACCATGGCCAGAAAAAAGAAGAAGACACTCACAGATGCAAAGATTGCTCAGGCAGTTGCAGATGCAGCAAAGCTAGCAGAGAGGGGAGGCCGGAGCAGTGGGATTCACATTGGCGAGTGTCGCTTTCATCTTGAAGGTCGACAGCTCGGTACAGAGGCCACCGAGGGGACAGAGGCTATGTCAGTTGATCCACCTACAGAGGATCTAGAGGAGACAGAGGAGCAGCCAGTTCAGACTCCACTGCGTCGTCGCTCAGGACGTACGCGAGCTCAGGTGACTCCTAGGCCAGAGGGCCAGCATCGTGGAGGACGCCCACCTCCCAGGGCTCGAGGACACCCCCCAGTCGAGCACTTTGACTTGAGGGGAGCTACAACACGTCAGGTGCAGGCCCTAAGGTTTGTTGAGGTTGGTCGGTGGTTCCCACCTGTGCGGGACCCCCGAGCGTCAGATGGCTTCTACACACCCCTGCATGATGACTTCTACAGAGCATACGTCGACAGTGGGATTGCTTTTAGACCTCAGAGGGTCTGTCATCTTGAAGCTCTTGTTGAGGTGGTTGGTGAGTAGCTTCGTCCGCACCTGTCTTTTCTTTCGGGCTTATCAGATTTTCTTAGACGGACAGGAGCATACTGCGTCACTTGGGTCAAGGAGTTCTATTCTTCACTGTGGATTGACCCGACACATGAGTTCATTCACTTTGCATTCCGAGGCTGTGACCGCAGACTTTACAGGACCAGAGTATGGGAGATTCTCAGACTCCCAGCTTCAGACACGAAGATACATCAGCTGTGCTTTGGTCAGACTGCTCCACCGAGACGCCCTCACAGCGGTACAGTGCCCCCTACTGATCTGATCCGACCCTGCTTTCGTGAGCCTTTTGGCGAAGGGTCCAGACGTACACCAGCCAGCTTGACACCTCTTGCCAGAGTCTTGGATGCTATTGTCAGACGCACACTTCTTCCTAGGCTGGGGTACAGAGAGGGATTGACCCGTATGCAGTTGTGGGTAGTACATCACCTTCTCTCACAGACACCGTTTGATATCTGGGATCTTATGCTATGTGAGATGGAGGACACCTTGGCAGAAGGTTTCAAGGGACACCGTCAGCTGCCCTATGCTCATTGGATATGTTTTATCATCAGATCTTCATATGAGCTGCCTTCTGAGATTAGAGCTGAGATATCAGACACTACCACTACTTTTCCAGAGTATGATATCCGTCAGCTATGGGCTTTTGTTACCAGAGAGCAGACACCCGTGCCAGGACAGCGAGAGAGACCTGAGGTGCCCGAGACAGCAGCTGAGCAGGACGCGACCGTTCAGGGTCTTGCTGAGGTAGAGCTTGCTAATTTGGATGCTCAGCCTGCTGATCCAGTTGAGGATGAGGCCTCTGACAGCACTGATGAGGATTACCAGCCCATCCCTAGGTACCGCTCTCCTCGGTCTCACGACCATGAGGCCGGTGGTTCAGGCTCAGCCTCCCGCTCAGACCCAGCCATGGTGGCTATACTTGAGAGGCTGACCCAGGCATAGAAGAGACAGGAGCTTCAGATGCAGAGACAGGCTCAGGACATAGCCGCAGCTTTTGCTCAGATTCAGGCTCGACAGGATGAGTTCCAGAGGTAGCAGCTTGAGCTACAGCGTTAGCAGTTCGAGATGCAGCGACAGCAGGCAGCAAACCACTAGCAGTACTTAGAGCTCCTGCGTCACTTGGTTACAGTTGGGGTTCCTCCTCCTGCATCTGTCCTGACTCCAGCATTACAGTCCAGTGGACCTTCGAGTCAGGGACAGCCGAGCTTCCAGTTCACCTCTCCACAGCAGCAGGTCCCCTAGTCGTTCCAGTCCCCGAGCTACATGCCTATTCAGACAGGGTTCACTATTTTAGACCAGCCTCGCCCTCACCTTCTGACAGGCACTCCGTTTGCTGACTTGAGTGCCTCCTACAGCGAGTTGACTGGTCAGCCGACGCCCTCGCACACCACTCTAGTGACTTCTTCAGGGTTGTCTACTTCAGAGGCAGTTGTTCCTCCAGTGATAGGGATGGGCACTACAGAGACTGTACCTTCGTCAGTTGCCTCGACAGATCCTCCAGCTGTTGGCTCACTTCAGGCTCAGGTCACAGAGACTGCTCCACTTGTTGCTACTTCTTCGTCAGTACCTGCTCCTGTTGTTCAGACCCAGACCGCTTCAATGCCACATGCTTCTTCAGAGGGTCAGCCTGACAGCTTAGAGTCCAAGGAGGATACTTCTCAGTTTGTGATCACTCCGCGCTCCTCGGCACCCGACTCGATTCCGTCTGCTCCCCCGTCGGATCCTTAGATTAGTTTTTGGCGGTTGATGCCAAAAGGGGAGAGAGAGTAGATTCAGGGGGAGTTTTGGTAGAGGGTTTTCATTTTTTTGTGTGCTACTTTCATGCATCATGTTTACATTCCCGTACTTGCATTTTGGGACATGTGGTCTTGTGAGATACTTTGAGTCTATATGGTCTATCTTGTCTCTATTTTATAGCATGTCACTTATTTGGTTATAGCTCTTAAGGTTGTGCTTCCGTGCCTTACTCCGATTTCCTTTGAGCTATGTTTTCTTGTGTACTAACGCTTCATGTCTTGTCTTATGAGTACACACTGTTGGCTTGGGGCACATAAGCAATTCCTAACCCCTTGTGCTTATTGCTTTTTGCTTATGTGAACCAAGCATGTTCGAAAACTTCAACTCTTATCTTCTGAATCTTAGTGTTGTCATCAATCACCAAAAAGGGGGAGATTGAAAGCATCTAGGCCCCGAGAGTTGGTTTTGGCAATTGATGACAACGCTTTATTACCATGACTAACGTGTGTTTTGCAGAAACTCTGGTAAGTTAGGTCATGGGGTTGATAACTGCTTCGGGCACTATGGCATTCATGCCTCTTGATGTAAATCATTTCGGTTTTCAAAGGATTGACGTCAAGATTAAGGACGGTTAGTTTTGGATGTCAAGGTGTTGAGTTACATTCGGAATAGTCGTTAGGATCTTCGCTTTTTCCTTTGGCCGTACTATAAAGGGGGGCATGAGCGAGTAGCTTGACCTAGGTGAGTCTTTTGTTTAGGTGTGGTGCACACTTGTCAAACTTGGCACTAGGTAGCTCTAGAATAGCTCAAAGTTCAGTTGGAAGCAACTTGGTTCAAGTTGCGTCGCGTTTCGGAGTGTTTAGAGACGTTTTCCCTTGACCGGACGCGGTGTCTGGCTTGACCGTCCGGTCAGTATACAACTGCTACTGCGTCTCAGCGTTGTTGATCGGACACGGTCCCTGCAAGGACCGGACGTGGTGTTCAGGCTGACACGTGTCACAGGAGGGAAATCACCTAATCGGACGCGTCTGGGAAGTGATGCGTCCGGTCACGTTCCAATAAGGTACTCTAACGATCGGACGCGTCCGGTCATCACTGATCGGACGCGGTCGTGCGTTAGGTCAAAGTACAGTAAGCTCCCTGCACGACCGGACGCGTCCGGTCACCCTTGATTGGTGCGTCCGGTCACTCAGCCAGTGTTTCAGGTTCTTGATCGTTACGATCGACCGGTGCGTCCGGTCACGTCGACCGGCGCGTCCAGTCATCGCGTGTTTTGCTGAGTTGGCAGGTAACGGTTGGATTTGACTGTGGGGTGTATAAATACATCCCCTCCACCTCTTTTAGAGGTCTCTTGCTCATTTGTTCAGTTGAGAAACACCTTTGGAGTGCAAGGGAGTGCAAGAGCTCTAGTGAGGGTAGTGATTTGAGAATCAAAACTTGAGAGTCTTTCACTAGTGACTAGGGAGTAGCAAGTGTGCATCCATCTTCTCATTAGGCTCGTTGTGGTCAAGTGAGAGTTCTAGCTTGTTACTCTTGGTGATCGCCATCACCTAGACAGCTTGGTGGTGATTGGGAGTTTGGTGATCATCCGGCGGAGCTTGTGGATGACCCAACTCATCTTGTGAGCGGTTTTGGGCGATTCACCGCGACGGAGTGTCGAAGAATCAGCCCATAGAGAGCACTTGATCCTTGCGCGATCAAGGGGGAGCTACACCCTTGCGCGGGTGCTCCAACGAGGACTAGTGGGGAGTGGCGACTCTCCGATACCTCGGGAAAACATCGCCGTATTCCTTGTCCTTACTTTCAAGCATTTACTTTCTCGTATTACTTTCATTGCTTGGTTTACTTTCCTAGAATTGCCATGCTAGACTAGGATTGGAACTTAGGGTGCAAAACTTTTACCGGTAGAATCACAAGGAACACTTGTAGGCACTAGGGGTGAACTTTGGCTTGTAGGATTTAATTCTTGCAATTAATTTTAGAAAAGCCCAATTCACCCCCCCTCTTGGGCATCTTGATCCTTTCACGGACGCTGAGCTCGAAGGCATCAGACGTCGCCGCCATGTCTGTTGCTAAACCCTAGTTCGCGCACTGCCGGAGAGCGAGCATCAGACGCACCGGTGTCTGAACGTCGGATGCGTGACGTCAGCGTCTGACGGTGCTACGCTGAGGACGGTTCGGTGTCGTGCGTTGGTCGGACACAGGCGTGTGTCTGTTGCCGCACCGACGGACGCGTCTGTCACGCGTTCGGTGAAAACAGACCTTACTGGACTGTGTCTGTTGGTGCGACAGACGCTGGGGCTTTCTTCGTCGGACGCATCTGACGCGTTCGTCTGAGGAACGTCAAGAGTTTAGTGACTGTTGGAGATCAATGGGTCACGTTCAATTGAGGACACGTGGCAGCGATCGAGCGAAGCTGGCAGTGGTGCGATAGACGCTGGCCGTGTCTGTTGCCCTAGCGACAGACGTGTCTATCGCCCCTGAAAAACACCCAGTGAGAGGCTAACGGCTATATTCGTTTGTGGGGCTATAAATAGAAGTGGTGGCCGGCCTTGGCAAGGGTTGAGCACCTAAGGGGACTTTGTGTCCATGCTTGAGAGTGCTTGGGAGCCCTCTAACTCACTTGAGCTTGATAATGTTCATCCGATCGAGTGAGTGAGCGATTCTAGTACGTTGCATCATAAGGATTGCATCGAGTGGCACTAGGTGTTCGAGTTGCAAGTCGGTGATGCTTGTTACTCTTGGAGGTTGCTGTAACAGAACCGCCTAATTATACGAGATTAAGTAGGAAAATCATCCCACGAGTGGACAATTTAACTCCACTCCCACCAGCCCCTGCACCGTTACCACCAGTTTCGGCGGCCTCATACGTGGCACGGTGAGTGTTTGCCATCTGCATATTCCAGCAACAAGTAATAATTGAGCGAAGTTGTAGCAATTGTAATTGAATGAACAATCATGCCATACTGAATTCATTGGAGAGAACAAGTCATACAATAAAACAGAGGCACAATAATCGCATTCCAATTAAAACAACATCACTAATCAAGTTACTTCGAATGCAACATCGCGTCCAATACAACCACGTTGCCAGCATACATACACTGGACTTTTATGCGTTCGGGCATCGCATACACAACCGAGTTCCAAAAGATCGCCAGTCTCAAGATCGAACAGAATACAACATGATACATGGAAACCAAAAGAAGGCCATCGCGACAGAGCCTAGATACTAACGTAGGGCACTAGCCTACTCTTCGGGGCCATCGTCGAGGTCGGAGGCGTCACCATTGCTACCATCAGTAGCGGCGTCGTCGTCGATGTCCATATGGGCAGCGTCCGGAGGAGCATACGGGCCCACCCCGTTGTAGAGTGCATGAAACTCTTCATGCAAGTTGGCATTATACTCCTCTAGCTCCTCGACCCTCTGCCTCAGAAGATCCCTCTCGTTCCAGGCTTCATTCCTTTCTTGAACTAGTTGTCCCATCATGCGGTCTGCATTTCTGTTGGCCTGAGTCAACGTCTGCACCCGCTGCATAGCACTCTCACCTCTCGCGAGAGCCCGGTCTCGCTGCAAGCTCATGTCGGCCAACTGCTCCTGCAAGCTAACTATAGCACATGCTTGCTTCTTCTTCTGCTTCCTTGCTTCAAGCCGGTCATCACCACGCAGACCAGTCAAAATCCAATAGGTACTCTCAAGACCCTGGTATGCTCTGATGGCTGCATACATGGCACTCATAGCGTGGTGTTGATATTTGGTAACGCAATTAGGAAATAGGATCCGCAAGCGCACGGATATCGGTGAGCACTTCACCCGAGATGTTATCCTGGGTATCGTATTTATATTTTTACCTTTAGGAGAAAGAGTGCATCTGACTAACCAAATCTATTACTACTAACCTTTAGGCTACAACCACTATGATTCGATGTGAGTGATGTATAGAGAAGACTACAGCCGCACTCTTCTTCTAACCTTGGTAAGGATGATCTACTGTTCTATTGGGGAGGTTTACGGAATCTAGACACCACAAAGGATGTTCAACCCGCACCTATAAACCCTATCGATCCTGCTAACGGGATATGGAATACAAAGGTAACTCGGAATTGTCACGTTCCTCGCTACTACCACGGTCTGGCTAGACGAGGGGATATCTATGAGTATCCTAGCTTAAACACCACGTTTACGCTAGAGATGATTACTCTAAACTCTACGCGAAGAGATCAAAGTAAACTCATAAACCAAAGAACAATAAAACAAAGAACTTACTAGAATTTAGAAGTCGAAATACTGAAGAATCCTGAGAACAAGCCTCGGGTTAGAAGAACTTGCTCCCGCAGGTACAACCTCGGAGTAGACACCGACAGGCCGGCTTCCTCCGATCTACACCTCCACTCTATCTCTCTCAATCTAGTAGAACTAATTCTACTTTCACATTGGATGCTAAGCCCTAAGAGGTGGGAACCCTAGAGGGAACCTCTCTCTCTAAACCCTAACTAGAGATATGCAACTGAATAATGAATTGGGGTCTTCTCCACCAGGGGTCAGGGGCCTTGCTTATATAGCCCTTTTGGATGAATCTGGACCGTCGGATCAAACCGACCTTCATCCTACGGTTTTCTTGATCCTCAAAGGCGGTGGAGCATAATCCGCGAGACTCGACCTGATTGGTCCCGGGGGCAGGGCGGGCGCCCTAGGGCACAGGGCGGGCGCCCTGTGTCCTGGCCCGTTACGGCTCCCGTTCGTTCCCGTGGCTTCTGGAATCTTCTAGATGTAAGATAATTACGTGTTCGGTTAATATCCCGTCATTAATCCGACATGTGGGCCTTTCTTCCGTATTTCCTGATAACCCCCTGCAGAAATAGATAAACAGCAAAACTCGTGGAATTCTGTTAGATCAAACCCTAATTCTAGGTGTTGCTTGCATATAGGTCCTTTTCTTTATTTATTTGATGGTTATAATTGATACTTAAGAACCGTCAACACGTGGTTGTCGCTAGCCCGTCCTTCACTTGGGCCTCTAACCAGGGCACTTCCTTGCGGTTGCACCCAAATGGCATCGCGAGGATCATCTCTCGGAAAGGTATCGGCCAAAGCTGCTGCCAACTCATTGGGAAACCTGCTCATTATGTCTCGGATGACACGAAAGGTTGCGCCCTCTGCACCCTCAACTGGAGTGCGCCCCTCAAACTCCAAATGCCAAGCATCCCATTCTGGCGCATCACCAAGAGCAGAGACGGTGATTTCCACTACTGTAAGTCCATCCTCAGCTAGCTGGCTCTCACTCCAAGAGTACACCGGCTCTTGACCCTCCGGGTACCCCACATCATGGAGCACTCTCCAAAGCAAGGTGGGCATGCCAAACTCACTTAGAAAAGTGTCCGTGCTGCGGCGCTCCTGCGGGGCCATTTGGTGACGGGGTGCTCTTCCGCCAGTGGACTTACGGGTAGTCTGCTTCGTGCGGGCCATCTGTAGCACAAGTTTTAATTACTCGGTGAGAACATATTCTAAGTCGGTGTCACTTTTATCAAAATGGGATAATCCTTTTATAAGGGGAGGAATGCATGCTATGAATGAAATGCACAGGCAATGTGATACATGCACGAGTCTTACATTCTCACAAACTTAGAAAATAAGAACGTCTAACGATGAATTCGGTGGCATACAAACGATCCCTCATATACGTAACTAATTCGTTCTACACGAAAACGCTGTTATATACCTATAGAAAATTCATTTCAGCCCAATTCCCATGAATGCATGAAAGTAGTAAATCTACCTACACGCTCTACACAAATCCCCAGATGCGTGTACAACGGTAGTAACTACCCAATCACATCGTCCTATTGACGGCATCGCCTCAACGGACGGAACACCCACACATGTGATACTTTCATAAAAACATGTGTAGGACATGTAATTATTCTAGTATCATATAAGCACTCTTCCTAGATCGGCGGTGTATCCGATCATGCTCTCACAGCTCACACTTACCGAAGCGTAGAGGTAACTGATCCATACATTACCACTCAATTAAGTGGCACTCATACAATAGCACGTCGTATGAGCAACGAAAAGAGAAATATGGTGCAAGAACCCCAAGTTAGTACTTACATAGCCACCTAGAGTCCTTAACTGGGCATACAAGATATGACCACTGGCACACTTTTTGTTTGAAAATCATACTTTTTAAACAAAATTTTGTTTTAACTACACTTATGAACAGTAATCACGCTAAACCATGCTCCGATGCCAGCTGTAACAGAACCGCCCAATTATACGAGATTAAGTAGGAAAATCATCCCACGAGCGGACAATTTAACAAACTTAAACCCGTATAACCCGGTAGTCCGTGAAATCTCGACGGATTTCAAACCATTTCACATAACAGCCAAGATCGTACTAAGTTTAGCGGTCACCATCATATGTTACATAAAATTTCACGACACAAATTACATCGAAGTTTAAACATAATTATTACAAACCGGGTTTGAATAAAAGTAGCGGAAGCAGTAGTTCAAAACACGCACACACACAGCTTTCGAAATAAAGTGCCAGCTTATGATCATCTTCAGCAAAAGCATTAGACGAGAAGTAGCGAATGACCATTGCCCATGGTCCTAAGCTTCGCCCATCGTAGGATAGAGGCAGTTGATACAGTAGTCGTAATACATCTGCCCATCTGCAACAAGTGGGAACAAAGCCCTGAGTACGAGAAGGTACTCAGCTAGACTTACCCGACAGAACCAAAAATAAAATAGCACCAAGGATCACGATAGGCTTTCTGGTGGGGTAGCTGACTCATTTGCAAGAAAAGCATTTTCAACTTAACAATTCTTTTCCAAAAGCATGCAGTAATTTAATCTTTATTACCCTGTCAACTATGTTTGCACCTGTGCTAGAGTAACATGTAATTAAGCAAGTAAGGATTACCAATGATCATTAACAATAGTTATCATGTCATCTTCCACATAACTATCCAAGTGTTTCATCAATATTACTACGATGAAGTAGCTCAAGTCAAGTGTTCACTATCCAGTGAACGATGGCAATTCGAATCGATTATTAACCAGCTGGTAATTTATTCCTCACACAAACCTCACTCACCCGCTAAAGTGAGGTATTGGTCACCGAGTCAACTATTCAGGTAAAGTCGCGACCTTGTCAGGAACCACATGTACCCGGGGGCCGCCCGACTGCTCTTTGGCCTTATCATCGCGCTCCCGTTTCCTGCCACTACTGCTCCGGTACAATGCGTTGCGGGCAATCCACTCGGCCCGAATAATCTCCCAGCTTCGCGGTCGAAAGGTACATTATTCGGCCAGCTAAATGTGAGGCATGCGTTCAACATGACTCGAGGCCCAACAATGGTCGGTCCTTAATCGACTCAGACGGAGAACACTACAGTCCGAAACCCTGCAAGTCTCCGCCCGGTCTCAATTTCAGTTCGACACTTATTATTCTCATATGACATACCTTCCATACAGATCTAGGTAATCTCCTATAGCTCGCGGATGACAGGCAATCACCCGACTTCTACCGGTCTAAGCAAACTAAGCAATTATTGACCGCGGACACCAAGGTAACAAGGATCGGGTAAAGCAAGGTGAAACAAGGTATAATGCAGCAACGGTTGCAAACAATTCCTAAACGTAATGCATTAATTCAGTAAAATCATTAATAAATTATTTGCAAACCAGGAGAGAAATGCTCCGGGGCTTGCCTCTCTCAAAAGAGCTCGGACGGTGGTCGGGGCACTCTAGAAGATCTTCACCGACCTCCTCTTCGGCTTCGGTCGCCTCCTGCTCTTGCACCTCGGACTGCTCTTCCGGGTCCTCGGGAACTGCTACCGGGGTCACTTTCTACGATCCTGTATGATGCAGAAATATAAGTGCTCATGCCTAGGTGCATTGTAGGGATGACATGAGATGATGATGATGAATGAGATGTAGATGAGCATGTTACTCTATTTGAATCACGTGGAACTTACAACTCTTCTACAAGGTAGTCTACATCATCCAAGAACATGTACTCATAAACTACCACCACTATTCTCTACCATGCAAAGGCAAATTGACACTTAAGATGCTTCAAAGATACACCAAAGCAAAGTTTACCAACTAATCTAGCATCAAAAAGGTGACTTTAAACCCTATTTAGCACTAGGCTTGAACAGAAATACTTATTTTGGTATCTCAGAAAAATCTAACAAAATTACTATGGATTAATAACATGTATTCCAGCATGTCACAAAAGTTTTATTGCAATTTGAGTACTGGAACTACCTACACAAAAATAACAAATCTAGGGCCTAAAAAGGAGTATAAAATACTTTCTACTATGAAAAGTATCAAACAACAGATTCCTCATTTTTCCTGGATTCTACTCAGTAAATAATCACTGTACAAAAAATATTACTTGCATGTTTTATTCATATTTTTCTATTTAACAAAAATAACAATTATTACCAATAAAAAGAACTTAAACTACACCTCACAAATTTTATACTAAACATGCCAGAGACATATTTTTCCTAGCAAGTACATGCCACAACAAGACTAACAAACTTGGAATTATATTTTTCTGAATTTTCTACAATTTACTATCCATTTAACAAGAAAATAGCAATTTTCAAAGTTAAATAAAAACCTTACAGAAAAGTAGTGCAAAAATTAAATGCAATATTTTTACATGGTAGATCTAGTTGTAAGGAACTTATACAAATTTATTTCATAATTTTTGGAGCACATTTAATCACCCAAACAATTGCTAAAGCATTTTTATTCCAATTAATAAAAGAAAAGA
Source organism: Saccharum spontaneum (assembly GCA_022457205.1). NCBI lineage: Eukaryota > Viridiplantae > Streptophyta > Magnoliopsida > Poales > Poaceae > Saccharum > Saccharum spontaneum. Next base: position 35,929,924 of record CM039580.1, read on the forward strand.
AAAGCTGAAATTCTTATTTGAAAACGGGCCGACACCGAAAAGGGCAGACGGCCCGGTCCATCTCGGCTCGCGGGTGTGCGCGCGCGAGGGGGAAAAAAAGACGGCGGCCCGGCTCGGCTTGCGGCCCAAAGCCGCTCGCGCGAGGAGGCCGAGGGGGAAGACAGAGGCGCCGGTGACCGCGGCGTCGCGGCTGCGCGGCGACCGGCCAGTGGCTGTTGCCGACCACGCACGGGTGCGGGAAGACGAGCATCGGGTTCGCAAGGAGCAGGCGGACGCGTTTTTGACGAGAGGGGAGCGCGAGGGGCAGCGGGGAACCACTCCCGCGGGAAGCCGCGCGCGCGGTGGCGCCATGGCCGCCGGCGGCGGATGCACGAAATTCGCACCCACCTGGCTCGAGTGATGACACAAGGGTGCGCATGGGGTGCCGGAGAAGAAAGCGGAGCTAGGTGCACGAGAAGACGGGCTATGGCGGCTCACCGTTGGCCAATTTGGCCGGCGGATGCGGCGGTGGCGCAGCGAGAGCGGTGCGGTGCTCGCGCGGCGCGGAGCGGAGGAGGGCCGTGGCGGGGAAAATCGGAGAGGGAGGGTGGACGCGGGGGCGCAGGCGACCTGAAGGGCGAGGCGCGCGCTGGCGGGGGCCACCGACGGCCAGCTGTCGACGGCGAGCGGTGCATGCCGGCCACGGGGCGCGCGGCGCCTGCGCGGCCACGGACGTGTCGCGGCGCGCGCGGGCGAGCGGACACGACGCGCGGAGCGCGTGGTCGGCTGGGCCGGGCCGCTTCGCGGGCAGGCCGAGAAGGGAGGCGACGGCCCACAAGCGCTGGGAAATGTTTTTTCATTTTTATTTTTCCAGAGAAATTCAAATAAAATTCAAATTACAGTTTTCAAATTCCATTTTGGGCAATCAAATGACCTTTTCTGAAAATGGCCTAAAAATGAAAGTTGTTTAGAATTTTACTTCCTACAACTTTTATTAAGGGGCTAACCTCAAAACTCTTATAGATTTTGAATTGTAGAATAAAAGATAATTTAGGGAGGATTTTTGAATATTTTCAAATAACATTTTTAAAACAGGTTTTTGACAAAACTTTGAGTAATTTAGTGGCTCCAAAAATTTCACCTATAATTCTAAGTGATCTAAAATTTATAGTTGCACAAGTTTGATGAATATAACTAGCACATTATCACAACATGTTATGAATACTAGTTTCCAAACTTTTATTTTACTAAAGGTACACTCTAACTACATATGATTATGAATGCCATGACATGTTATGCTCATAATTTGCAATGTTAAAGCTTGCGTAACACCGAGGTGTTACAGTTGCCACCTCCTAGATGGCTTGGTGGCTTGTGACTCCGTTGAAGCCCGCGTGAAGATTGTGCGGAGCTCCGGAGGAGGATTTGTGAGGGGTACTGTGCTCGCCCCGCGGGAGCCACAAAGAGCAACACTAGTAAAGCGAGACGCGAAGGACGATAAGTGGTCCGGCCGAGTCAAGTGCTAGAGCTCGTGGCTTGGAGGATTCCCATCTTGTGAGTGGATGTACGGTACCCACTGAGGGTTTAACTCTTGATAGTCAATTAGCTCGTGATCCAACAAGTGGGTGCATCACCACAACGAGAAGAGCAAGAGGACCGGTGGCAACCTTGAAGCTTGTCTCAACGGGGACTAGCGTGTTGGCAAACACGTGAACCTCGGGATAAAAATCATCGTGTCAACCTTGTTCATCCCGTTGGTTTGCAATCCCCGAAACACAAGCTTGTATTACTTTCACATATATACATTGTGCTTGTGTTGTTGCTCTCATATCTAGTTGTGTTTGTGTAACTAGCTAGATATCTTCTTGCTTGTGTAACATAGAAGTAGCTCCCATTGCATGGCTAATTTAGTTTGTGTAACCTTGTTAGTCACATTGCTTAGTTTGTGTAGCTAAGTAATTTGCGCTCTCTAATTTGGCATTGGTTGCCTTGTTATTGAGCTTTGCTAGTGAGCTTAGGAGCTTTGTGCTTTGCTTACTAGAATTGTGTAGGAGCTCCCCGGTGCTTGAAGTACTAGTGCATAGGTTTTTGTGACCTTATTCTAGAAGTGGTTAGGTGAGCTCTTGCTAAGGAAAGCACCTTAGTTGTATTATTAGGATCTTTATAAGGTGCTACAAAACATAGATAGAGGGGTATAGTCTTGGCTAGACCGATAGTTTTAATTCTACTTTTGTTTCAGTTAGCCGACGTGTTTAAGTTTTAGTAAGGACTATTCACCCCCTCTAGTCCACCATCTCGACCCTTCACCGACACTTACCAATCTGTGCGAACTTGCACATGCTCGTCCATATATACCGTACCATTACAAGCAAGGGAGGAGCACATATAGAAGATGCTCAACCATTTTCTACATATATAGGCCAGAGAGGATCAGTTCTTGCTTGTATATATAGTGATACATGCTTCCTCCGTTCCATTGAAAGTATCGTTTTTTACTTTTAGACTTCTTGTCACTCGTCCGGTTCCCTTCTCGATGTCATCCGCTTAACCTATAGCAACTTCCAAACCCTAGCCCGAGAGGCCCCCCTCCCCACAAGTACTGACAAACTAATTTTTTGTGTTGTGCATGATCGATCGACGACCAGCACGCGGCAGGCCCGGGTCTTACTGGTGCCTGCCTCTGTTCAGCTACTACCTCCCTGTTGTTCAATTAGCTGCTTGTCACTCTCTTTGATAGATACGTTCCGGTCTTCCGGCTTTAATTTGTCTGTTTCTCATCAATCGGTTAATCTCGCTCTAGTATTTGAGATCTATTATGTGCACGGCATGTGCGCCACTCTTTCGTTTAACGCAATAACCTACATGTGCTATTATTTTGTGCCATTCCGGCTATCAATTCGTGCATGCACGTAGGGCGAGTACTGTCGTCGAGGAGCGCTTCAACCTGCCACATGGTGGCTCCCGTAATGGCCAAGGCTATGCAGAAGCTACATTGCGTTTCTGGCGGACCTAGACTTCCAGGTCAATGCGGTGGTTGGGTTCTTCAACAAGCATGGTAGGCTTTCTCCTTCAATGGTCTCACACCGAAGGCCGGGGGCTTGAGCACCCCCCCTCCCACCCCCAACTGTCAATCCGATCCTTGCAGCCCACGAGATGCGAATATGCTTAGTAATCGTACTGTACTGATTGGCTTGTGTACTGTTGTGATCAAGTCAGTAAGGCAGCCTAGCTGGCAGGTGATCGTGTCGGCACTCTTACCAGCATTGTTGGAAATTGACCACATAAAAATCAATCCATATGAGGTCATTGGGTGAATCCAGTTACACGAGTGTATGTGCCTGAAAATGGTGCCAACTGGTAGGTACGGTTGCTACAAGTGCATTCTTGGAATCTTTCTGCCAGTCCAAGTCCATTGCTAGGTCATTATTCCAATGCTTTTCAAAAAGGCCATTATTATTCCAATGCTCCATATATAAACTTGAATGTAAACAGCCCGCATGACCAACCGATACAGAAAGCAGCAGTATGATTACTGGAAACAGTGGCTAAGTGTCAGCACTCCACCTGCTGACACTGATGCGGCTTCAGTATTGCCTGATGAACTTCCGACAACAGAAGCAGCTGAACCGGATGGGCTACAGCCAGGAAGACCGAAGAGGCCGAAGACACTGAACCCGCGCTACTTTGGGCCGGACTGGAGGACCAAGTGATTTCGCTGCGTGGGCGTCGTGTGCGTTTCTCACTAGCAGGTTCTTGTGGAAGGGGTTATGAAAGCTATTGTAATGAACTTGCCATCTACTAAGCACTCTTCATCTGTTCTCGCCCAATTGCTTTGCTCCTGCCTTGATTCCGAATCCTCTTTCCCTTCCTGTTTCTGCTGTTAACACTAAGCTACGTTCATGCGTCGGGATCTGGCGACACCGACGACTCTACGGTTTCACCTTATACGGAGTAATTTTTGATCAGCTTGGACCCCAGCAAAATTTACGTGAGACCCAGTGGCCCGGCAGGCGGCAGCCCAGCAGCAACAGTCAGAAGTCCTCAGCCCATCCGATCCATCAATCCCATACGCCCACAACTCCACATACGTCGCGCACCCTTTCAGCTCCTTAGACGCATCTTCCTGGCGGGCATCGCCCCTGCCCGGCGGCAGGCGCTCAGCAGCCGCTCCTCATGGCTCAGTTTTTTCTCAATCTGACGATCTCGTGTTCTCCTGCTGTCTACTCTCAATCTAAATGAGGTACAGCCATATAGGTACCCCACACAACAAATACCCAATTATGCAATTTACAATTAAATTTACGATCGTCTGAACATTGAGGTCTTAGGGTTTTTATTTTTTTCCAGCTATACAATCCGAACTCAGATTCTTTTTTTTTCGAAAGCATGTATTGCACGTGCTTCATTAAGTGGAAGTTTGAATTGTTACACGCTCCATAGAGTATCCGAACTCAGATTCTCAGAAAGCAGTCTGTAACTTGCGTTCAAGCAAAGAAGTGAAGAACGTTCTCTTTGATTCCATCCAGCAAGATGCCAGGTATTGATATAGTAGTGACTTCTACAATATACGCATAGCTGCTATCTGCTTTAGTTTTTTTTATTACGTGACTAATTTAGTAATTTGATAGGAAATCAAGCAAAGCACATTGGAAGGATTCTTTAAAAGGAAATTACCCCCAGCTGGTGATAATGAGAATAATCATGGAGACACTTCAAGAACAAGAACATTTGACTTTTCCTTTGGTCTATCAGCTTCTCAAGCTAGTACTGGTTCTTCTTGCTACCACTGCATCGGTGGAGATGTGTTTTTCAACAATGAAAATTATGAAGACAATACTGAGAACGCGTATCGGAGATGGATTTATGAATGATTGTATCATATGGTTCGTGGAGCCGGGATTTTTAACCACAATTCCAATCAAAGATGTGATAATTCACTTTCATAAAATGGTGGATCGTAGTTGTAGAGGGAAACTGTAAGAGGTAACTAATGTCGTGAAGCCTTGTTGTCACAATATGTTGTTGTTATTTTATCTATTTGATGTTATGCACGGTATTATATTATCAGATTATGTGTCGTTACTTATCTTGTTCTGAAAAACTCTGATCACACACAATGGCCACGAGCGAGGTGGCTTTCATTTCATATTGCACCAAGTGGTCTGTGTTGAAACTGTGGATCGTCTAGTACTGTAGATCAGTGGGCGGTACTCTTTGCATTTGGGATAAACATGTAGAACATGAGAGAAAGATCTAGAAGGAGGGAGAGAGAGAGAGGTAAGAATGCCTGACTGTCGCACCCGGTTTTCCGAAGAATACCAAGCGCTAACTATATGTGTGCCCAGGATGTCCACACGACACATATAGCGACAAATATGGAGAATATCAAGAACAATGCTTTATTATATATCGAACATAGTTACATCAAAACTTACAACTAGTACAAAGCGTAGCGGAAACTATTCTATATCTTCTCTTCGGGACTCCATACTCCACAGGGACGGTTGACTGGGGGAAGCACTCGCCTAGTACTCATGGAAACCTTCAGGAAACTCTTCACTTGATTCACCATCTGGTACCCATCCGGGATTTTTTTATTGGTGACAACAACAAGCGTCAGCTCACCATGCTCAGCAAGTATACCATGAGGTTATGCAAGGCTCAAGAAGGCTTGACTCGGTTGTACTGCGGTAAGCATTTTTAGTTGGTCATATTTTATTTATTATGCCTATATTTCTAAGTTATGCTTATAGCTCCCATGTGAATATAATTAGTTATCACCATCAACATTAATCATATCCCAAACCATCCATAGAACCATCTATCTCGAAAAGGATCCAGGCCGCTCGTGTCCGTGAGCACGGCTGATATATCAGTTTGATCAAACTCTGCAGAGTGTGTACACTTTCACCTTGAGTCGTGAATACCCCTGTGCCCGAGGTGGCCAACCTCTTGACTCACTTCCAAGGTAAGTCGGCAGGGTTCACTACGAAGCCTTTCACTAATTACCCTAACAAGTTAGTAGCCGCGAGGTTTCAGCCTAGGCGAATGGAGCCCCCCTTCAAGAGTGGCACACCATGACCGCAGCCCAGTACTCACCTTGACAGGCAAGAAGCCATTCTGCAACCTAGACCCCCCTCTTGCGCCGAAAACTTTCGGTAACTACTAACAAGCTAGAGAAAACTAGCTATACGACTAAGATCGTGCCCATTTTGATTCTCAAGGCTGTACGGATGTCCTGGGTTGCCGCTTTAAGATTCAGTCCTTACGGAGGGCAGACTAGAGCACCCAACAAGGCCCAATGCTCTAGCCCCCTTGTGTCCATGTTGCCAGAAGCATCATTTTAACCATTGATTCTATAAGTCATTAACCAATATTAACATTACAATATTTGGTAATTGCAAGCTAAGCAAAGCTACCCACATGCATGAGCCCATGGTAAACAAGGAGTATAGGGTATCAAAAGTACTAGGTAAGATCCTTAGCATCATATTAGACACATGCATATGAAAGTGATTATAAGGTTATTAGGTAACAAGGGAACTCATGTTACACTTGCCTCAAATAGTGCTCAAACTTGTCCAACTCTCCTTCTGGATCATCCTTGTATAGCTTCATCTAACGATAGCAACAACCATCACAAGCATCATAGACAAACCTAGAAGCATTACATCAATCATTATATATAAAACAAGATATAAAGTTTATTAACACGTAGGGCTTGCTCTAAGACCGCGAGAGTGCAAAAACTAACTAAAACAAGAGCCACAATTAAAAGATATGATAGTTGAAAGGTATAGATGGGAAGGATTGAATTCATATGAGAAGGTGGAGTTTGGACTTGAAGATACATATTCAGAACAAAAAGGATTGGACATGTGTATAGGTTACTTCGGAACATATCATGATAAACTAGTGCACTAAGGTGGATGATAGATCAAAGGGAGACAAGATTATGGCGATTTGTGCATCGGTTGAGCGTACTCGGTGGCGGACAGCGGCGGTAGCAGTGACTGCGGCCATGAGAAGGTAGAGACGCATCGAACTTATTGGCATAGAACTTGGTAGGATCATGTGCAACTAGGAAACACACGGTCATGATAGAGGGCTTAGCGAATCATGTAGCGGTTTAGCGGGGAACGTGGCGAATTGCCGAGGTATCCAAAACATACACGTCGGCGGACAGCGGTGGTTATGATGACTAATTGCACGGTTATAACAAAGACAAATGGTGATTCATTGGATGGGGTTGTAAGGCACTGCATGGAACATATTGTGACAAAAGGACATGATGTTTTGACCGTCGGTTAGGCGGGGGAACAAGATTGCAAGGTGGCACTACGTGGCTGTTGACATGGCAGGAGCAGCGACATGGTGATGCTTATATCCTTAGTGTTGTGGTTCATATGACCAAGAAAACTTGCGGATATGTGTGCAAGTATATGATGCACATTGTGGTCGAAGGGCTTGACCACTGGAGCGGCAAAACATCGGGAACACGCATGCCAACCGGCATCAGCATGGCTGCGGGGCAGCAGGGACAGCGAGCACAAGATAGGAACATATATCTTTCATCTTTGGTCATATCACCATGAAACTTTGCAGAGGCATGTGCAACTATATAGATGATGGTATAGCCAAAGAATGCATCCTAGGGTTCACTGGATCAACGGGAACGTCGTTGCCAAAAACAGGGTGTCTGCTGTTTGGACAGCAGGCGTAGTCGGCACTTCCATCTCCATATCTCGGCCATCGGGGATTGCATAGCCGAACCAATTTGTGGGATCATGTGCAGGGATGTAATGAACATGTAGGTTCAAGGGCTTGATGATTTGGATAGTGGATTAGCGGGGAACGCCAAAACAACTCACAGCGGCAATCTGACTAGACAGCAGGAACAGCGGGCACGGAGATGACAATATCTGTAATTTCACAACTCATATGGAGAAACCCTATTACAGAGACATGTTCAAGGATGTTATACACAATTTGACCAAAGGGTTTGATGATTGGAGCCACGAAACAGCGAGGAACGCCGATTCCGTCAACAGCAGCAAATCTGGCCGCGAAGACAGCAACACATACATCGGGTAAACTTCGCCGGGGATCAACCATACGTCATCTAAGGTACTTGATATGCAGAGGTAAACATGAAAACATGATGGGAGAGATGATGGAGTGTTCTCACCAAGGGAAAGGGTGTGGTGGAGTGAGGAGATGCATCGACGACGGCCGGTGACGACGATGTAGTACAACGGGGCATCCTTCTCGTGTTGCGGTTGATCGGGGCAGCCATGGGGGAGGAGGAGGAGCTGTAGGGGCGTCCCTCCTCTGTTCTTCACGTGGGAAATGAAGGGGAGGCGTGAGGGGGAGATGGTGGAGGTAAATATGAAGGGGAAGTGATGGGAGGTGAAGGGGTAGAAAGGCAAAGGGTCATGACTTGATATTCTTTGCCTTGGTTGATATTTTTGCAAGATTTGAGAGGGCTTCCAAGGAGTGACGTGGGAGAGGGGAGAGGAAGAGTTAGAGGGCTGGTTAGACTTGATTTTGGATCACAGAGGAGAGGAGGATGGTTGGGTTTTGACCCATGGCGAGAGTTAATGCAAGGTTTGGACCGGGTTCGGCCCGAAGCGAAGATAGTAATACGGGGATGGTTGCTTGTGGTCTTTTTAGGTTGTGGCCTTTGATCAAGAGGAGAAAATGTAGAGGAAAAAGAGTCCGTGATGATGTTGCCCAAGGTGAGGAAAGGAGAGAAAAGAATAAGCCCATTAGAAAGAGAGAACAACGTTAGGGCTGCCATTGGGTTGATAAGGGGAAAAATGAGATTAACTTGGGTATGTGACATGTGAGTGATTTTACTCGAACATGATGGTAGAATTGCGTGAGAGTGATGACATAAAATGATTGGCCATCAAGCATAGATTTAGTACTTTAGAGAAAACTCGGTCGGAAATAATTAGAAGCTCTAAAATGAGGAGAAAAGAGAGAAAGAGAGACCGGGCTAGTTAAGGTTTTGACAAGATGAAACTTGAAGACCCACCAAGGTTTTTGGAACAAGGATCAAGGTGAATGGTTTCCAAGGATTTGATCATGGTTCCGAGGTTATGGAAACTTGATCAAAGATCTTGAGAGATTTGATTTGAATCAAACCCTAAGCGCATTTAAAAACATTTAAACTCATTTTTCATACAAAGACACTATGCAAAGGCATGAAATGCAACAAACCATTTGTTTAAATTCCAAGAAAAATTAGAAACTCACATTTTCCAACATCTAAATTGTGGACAACTTAAGTAAAGTTGGATATTTTAGAAAATAGTAAAAATCTTCTGTTATGTTTTTAGTGTTTTCTAGTCACATCCCAAAACTGAAATTTTTGGGGTGTGACAAACTACCCCCCTTAAAGGAATCTCGTCCCGAGATTCACTAAAGAGGCACTCATTACAAAGATCCAAATCATTCATGGACAACATAACAAAACAATCAACCGTGTAGGAACACACTAACATGATGTTGTCCTTAATCGGGAACACCATCGTTGCTAACGTAAAAGCGCTCAGGTAAGAACCTATTATATAAGGCATAGAACAAAACGATCTTGAAATCTTCATTCTTCTTTGGTGTGATGATTCTTCTCATTGATGTAGAATCTTCAACTCCATGTACATCTTCATAAATCTTGGTCAAACAAGAGGCTTTCGGTAAACAACATTTTTATTTTTTTGCAAAGCATCAAGGGGGAGGAAGTTATGATTAGTTTATACCAAAATAAGTTTATAAAAACGACCATTTCTAACTAGGCAAAGCGTCCTACAGTCAACACTGCTCTGATACCACTTTGTCGCACCCGGTTTTCCGAAGAATACCAAGCGCTAACTATATGTGTGCCCAGGATGTCCACACGACACATATAGCGACAAATATGGAGAATATCAAGAACAATGCTTTATTATATATCGAACATAGTTACATCAAAACTTACAACTAGTACAAAGCGTAGCGGAAACTATTCTATATCTTCTCTTCGGGACTCCATACTCCACAGGGACGGTTGACTGGGGGAAGCACTCGCCTAGTACTCATGGAAACCTTCAGGAAACTCTTCACTTGATTCACCATCTGGTACCCATCCGGGATTTTTTTATTGGTGACAACAACAAGCGTCAGCTCACCATGCTCAGCAAGTATACCATGAGGTTATGCAAGGCTCAAGAAGGCTTGACTCGGTTGTACTGCGGTAAGCATTTTTAGTTGGTCATATTTTATTTATTATGCCTATATTTCTAAGTTATGCTTATAGCTCCCATGTGAATATAATTAGTTATCACCATCAACATTAATCATATCCCAAACCATCCATAGAACCATCTATCTCGAAAAGGATCCAGGCCGCTCGTGTCCGTGAGCACGGCTGATATATCAGTTTGATCAAACTCTGCAGAGTGTGTACACTTTCACCTTGAGTCGTGAATACCCCTGTGCCCGAGGTGGCCAACCTCTTGACTCACTTCCAAGGTAAGTCGGCAGGGTTCACTACGAAGCCTTTCACTAATTACCCTAACAAGTTAGTAGCCGCGAGGTTTCAGCCTAGGCGAATGGAGCCCCCCTTCAAGAGTGGCACACCATGACCGCAGCCCAGTACTCACCTTGACAGGCAAGAAGCCATTCTGCAACCTAGACCCCCCTCTTGCGCCAAAAACTTTCGGTAACTACTAACAAGCTAGAGAAAACTAGCTATACGACTAAGATCGTGCCCATTTTGATTCTCAAGGCTGTACGGATGTCCTGGGTTGCCGCTTTAAGATTCAGTCCTTACGGAGGGCAGACTAGAGCACCCAACAAGGCCCAATGCTCTAGCCCCCTTGTGTCCATGTTGCCAGAAGCATCATTTTAACCATTGATTCTATAAGTCATTAACCAATATTAACATTACAATATTTGGTAATTGCAAGCTAAGCAAAGCTACCCACATGCATGAGCCCATGGTAAACAAGGAGTATAGGGTATCAAAAGTACTAGGTAAGATCCTTAGCATCATATTAGACACATGCATATGAAAGTGATTATAAGGTTATTAGGTAACAAGGGAACTCATGTTACACTTGCCTCAAATAGTGCTCAAACTTGTCCAACTCTCCTTCTGGATCATCCTTGTATAGCTTCATCTAACGATAGCAACAACCATCACAAGCATCATAGACAAACCTAGAAGCATTACATCAATCATTATATATAAAACAAGATATAAAGTTTATTAACACGTAGGGCTTGCTCTAAGACCGCGAGAGTGCAAAAACTAACTAAAACAAGAGCCACAATTAAAAGATATGATAGTTGAAAGGTATAGATGGGAAGGATTGAATTCATATGAGAAGGTGGAGTTTGGACTTGAAGATACATATTCAGAACAAAAAGGATTGGACATGTGTATAGGTTACTTCGGAACATATCATGATAAACTAGTGCACTAAGGTGGATGATAGATCAAAGGGAGACAAGATTATGGCGATTTGTGCATCGGTTGAGCGTACTCGGTGGCGGACAGCGGCGGTAGCAGTGACTGCGGCCATGAGAAGGTAGAGACGCATCGAACTTATTGGCATAGAACTTGGTAGGATCATGTGCAACTAGGAAACACACGGTCATGATAGAGGGCTTAGCGAATCATGTAGCGGTTTAGCGGGGAACGTGGCGAATTGCCGAGGTATCCAAAACATACACGTCGGCGGACAGCGGTGGTTATGATGACTAATTGCACGGTTATAACAAAGACAAATGGTGATTCATTGGATGGGGTTGTAAGGCACTGCATGGAACATATTGTGACAAAAGGACATGATGTTTTGACCGTCGGTTAGGCGGGGGAACAAGATTGCAAGGTGGCACTACGTGGCTGTTGACATGGCAGGAGCAGCGACATGGTGATGCTTATATCCTTAGTGTTGTGGTTCATATGACCAAGAAAACTTGCGGATATGTGTGCAAGTATATGATGCACATTGTGGTCGAAGGGCTTGACCACTGGAGCGGCAAAACATCGGGAACACGCATGCCAACCGGCATCAGCATGGCTGCGGGGCAGCAGGGACAGCGAGCACAAGATAGGAACATATATCTTTCATCTTTGGTCATATCACCATGAAACTTTGCAGAGGCATGTGCAACTATATAGATGATGGTATAGCCAAAGAATGCATCCTAGGGTTCACTGGATCAACGGGAACGTCGTTGCCAAAAACAGGGTGTCTGCTGTTTGGACAGCAGGCGTAGTCGGCACTTCCATCTCCATATCTCGGCCATCGGGGATTGCATAGCCGAACCAATTTGTGGGATCATGTGCAGGGATGTAATGAACATGTAGGTTCAAGGGCTTGATGATTTGGATAGTGGATTAGCGGGGAACGCCAAAACAACTCACAGCGGCAATCTGACTAGACAGCAGGAACAGCGGGCACGGAGATGACAATATCTGTAATTTCACAACTCATATGGAGAAACCCTATTACAGAGACATGTTCAAGGATGTTATACACAATTTGACCAAAGGGTTTGATGATTGGAGCCACGAAACAGCGAGGAACGCCGATTCCATCAACAGCAGCAAATCTGGCCGCGAAGACAGCAACACATACATCGGGTAAACTTCGCCGGGGATCAACCATACGTCATCTAAGGTACTTGATATGCAGAGGTAAACATGAAAACATGATGGGAGAGATGATGGAGTGTTCTCACCAAGGGAAAGGGTGTGGTGGAGTGAGGAGATGCATCGACGACGGCCGGTGACGACGATGTAGTACAACGGGGCATCCTTCTCGTGTTGCGGTTGATCGGGGCAGCCATGGGGGAGGAGGAGGAGCTGTAGGGGCGTCCCTCCTCTGTTCTTCACGTGGGAAATGAAGGGGAGGCGTGAGGGGGAGATGGTGGAGGTAAATATGAAGGGGAAGTGATGGGAGGTGAAGGGGTAGAAAGGCAAAGGGTCATGACTTGATATTCTTTGCCTTGGTTGATATTTTTGCAAGATTTGAGAGGGCTTCCAAGGAGTGACGTGGGAGAGGGGAGAGGAAGAGTTAGAGGGCTGGTTAGACTTGATTTTGGATCACAGAGGAGAGGAGGATGGTTGGGTTTTGACCCATGGCGAGAGTTAATGCAAGGTTTGGACCGGGTTCGGCCCGAAGCGAAGATAGTAATACGGGGATGGTTGCTTGTGGTCTTTTTAGGTTGTGGCCTTTGATCAAGAGGAGAAAATGTAGAGGAAAAAGAGTCCGTGATGATGTTGCCCAAGGTGAGGAAAGGAGAGAAAAGAATAAGCCCATTAGAAAGAGAGAACAACGTTAGGGCTGCCATTGGGTTGATAAGGGGAAAAATGAGATTAACTTGGGTATGTGACATGTGAGTGATTTTACTCGAACATGATGGTAGAATTGCGTGAGAGTGATGACATAAAATGATTGGCCATCAAGCATAGATTTAGTACTTTAGAGAAAACTCGGTCGGAAATAATTAGAAGCTCTAAAATGAGGAGAAAAGAGAGAAAGAGAGACCGGGCTAGTTAAGGTTTTGACAAGATGAAACTTGAAGACCCACCAAGGTTTTTGGAACAAGGATCAAGGTGAATGGTTTCCAAGGATTTGATCATGGTTCCGAGGTTATGGAAACTTGATCAAAGATCTTGAGAGATTTGATTTGAATCAAACCCTAAGCGCATTTAAAAACATTTAAACTCATTTTTCATACAAAGACACTATGCAAAGGCATGAAATGCAACAAACCATTTGTTTAAATTCCAAGAAAAATTAGAAACTCACATTTTCCAACATCTAAATTGTGGACAACTTAAGTAAAGTTGGATATTTTAGAAAATAGTAAAAATCTTCTGTTATGTTTTTAGTGTTTTCTAGTCACATCCCAAAACTGAAATTTTTGGGGTGTGACACTGACCGTCGGGCTCGAAGAAGTTGAAGTGGCAGTGGCGTCCCCAGCAGTGGCATGGACGTCGGTGAAGGACGATCAGTGGCGGTGAGCTTCTCGTCGCTTACAGGCATCCCTCTCGATCGGACTATGGAGATAGGTGGGGCGTGGCAGCAGTGAACCTCATCCATGAGCTCTGGTCCCCACCTTCTATATATAGCCTGCGCGACGGGGGGCCACTAGCCGTGTGTGGCTGAGCACCCCTGATCAGGGCGTGGTCAAGGGGTCCGAGTTGGCCGTTGGGCCAATTCGGTTGAGATCCATTCTAACATTCTCCCCCTTGATCTCAACTTATCATTTAAACTTTTGACTTAAACTTTACATGTTTCTTTCACCATTCCATCACAGATTAGTGCATGGAACATGTTTCATCGTCACGGTCAACCGCCGATAGATTTAACAGCTACAATACACATATCTGTTCTGAAATAGATTCTTTAACTTTTGGACCCTTTATTGTCCGGAAATCATAGGCTATACCATAAACCCATGTCGACTGTGTGTTCTCTAAACACACTGGGTGGTAAGCCTTTGGTAAGCGGATCTGCAAGCACTTACTTGTTACTTTTACGTTCAATACTTTTAGTATGATTCCGGACTTTCTCCTTTACAACGTATAACTTTAATGTCAATGTGTTTGGCAGCACACTTGACTTGTTGTCATAGGAGCAAACTATTTAAATGGTTATTGCTGTTGACAGCCATTATCAATTCCGGATATAAGTTCACTTAACCATTTCGCCTGTCCCGTAGCCTCATATCATGCTATACTATAACTTTGCATCACTGATAATACTTAAATTGTTTCTTTGGAGCTTTTTCACAATAAAACTCCAATCACTAGTGTTAGCTACTATGTGGGTTTCATTAAACATGTCGCCAAAATTTAACATTTGCACCCACAACTACTTGAGAGTACTTGTTCTTTCTTTCTTAGCATGATGCCGACATTCTTAACTCCATTCCAGTGATTTATATCTGGACTAGACTTTTGCCAAAACAACCCGGATACTTGAACTGTGTCAGGGTAAGGTCTTATCTTTGTACTCATTAAGCTTCCAACAGCTGAAGCATATAGGACGTCTATCTATAACAATCTTACATTGATTTTGGAACACTAAAGTTCTCAAAAACTATTACCCTTGACCATGGGAACAGGCGTAGGTTTATCCACATAGGTACATTATTTCTTTAGAAACTTTTCTTAACATGTCTATGCGATAGTTCTAATACCTCTTTTCTTCTATCTCAGTGAATTTCAATTCTTATAACGAGATATATTTCACTGAGAACTTTCTTATTGAACCTTGAGGACAAGAACTTCTTCTCATACAGTAGATTGACATCACTACTAACAGGTAAGATGTCATCCACATATATAGGGTTAGGAAATGAATTCCCCATTCTATAACTTTATATAAACGCAATTGTCCTCTCATTCTTTTTAACCCAAAATTTCTAATTGACTCTTCAACTTTAAATGCCACTGTCTAGAGATTTGCTCTAGTTCATAAAAGATTTCTACAGGTGGCATCCCTTACGTTCTTTTCTTTCCATGACAAAATCTCTGGGTTGTGTCACGTAATCATTTTTATACAAATCTCATTGGAAAATGTTGTCTTTACTTTCATCTGATGTAACTCAGATCATGATGTGCCACTAGTACTCATTGTAATTTATTCATTCGTTTCGCGCAAAATCTTTTGATTCAAGTCGCGCTCCACATCTTTACATATTCCCTTTGGAGTTATATTTTGTCTTGTAGACCCATCACAGCCTACTGTTTTGGCTCCTTAGGAATTTATTCTAAATCCCAAAATATTATTGGTATTATCGATTCCATTTCATCTTTCTTTGTTTCTTGCCACTTAGACGAGTGAACGACTCTCATGGCTTCTTCAAATTAGGTGGGATTTACCCTCAATTTAAATTTCACTAATATAGGCTTTATAGTCATCAGAAATATCTGATTTTCTTATTCGATGAGACTTTCTGGGGCCTCAGCTACTAGCATTTCTGGATCTTTATTGCCAAAAGACAATTGATTCTACAAGGTCCTGTGTAACAAGATCATTGTTTACATTATTCATCCTCCATGCGGAGTTAGGTCTCTTTGTACCATGCTCCCCCAGATTGTCCCATCTTTAAACTTTCTTATTTTGGGTTTAATCTGCTAAAACTCATATGGCGCGTTTAGCACTGCCTTAATAACTCTGAACGCATCCAGTATGAATACTAGCCAACTATGCTATCTTTCTATTGGAACTGTAAAAGGTCTCTGAATTTAGCTATTTCTTTACTTTAGGGGTATCGTTATTATGACCATCTTACTTCCCCGATAATCACACTCATCTTTTATAGATCACTTTAGTATGCATCGCATTGTCTGAATTATGGGAAAGCAGTGACAGATCCATCAATCTGGCAAGGCCTGGCGGCCGCCAGACCTCCCCACCGGCGAGACTACCCACCCCCGCCCTTCCTCAGCCATAGCTGGCGGCACCAGAAGAAAACGAAGGTTGAACTGTTGAAGCGTTATTTTCACTCGAGTCTTGGACCGCACCTGAGCTGGGCCTGTACTCGTCCGCATTAAGCCCATGTAGAAGGTGAAAAGTTTGTGCGTGTGCGTCTAGCTCCGTGGTCGTGGGCGTCGTTTCAGTTTCCAATCTTGTCTCCGTTCAGTTTCAGCGCCTCCTGCCCTCCTGCTGTGCGCCTGTGCCGATGGCCGGCGGCGAGTGCACATCACTGCTAACCGTTGCTAGCCCGCTAGGAGTACGTTGCACTGCTGCTGCTGCTGGTGGAAAGTTAAGCGCTGGAAAGTTCTCATGCAGCAACACAAAGGGGAAAACGGAGAAAAGGTAAGTGAAATTGATTGAACCTATTGCCAATTTGATCGGCCTGTACTTCAGCAATTCCTTTACTGAATTACTTTAATTGATAGTTGTAGGCTTTAATTGGTATGTTCATTCACCATCACTGGAATATGCAATTTGGTTTCATCTTCTAGAGTTTAAAAACATCAATTATGAGATTGTGACATGGGTTATGGATTTTTTTGCGAACAGTTTATGAATATATATAAGTATATCGTTATTTTTCCATGACATTATCTTCTATATTTCTATAAAATCGCTTGATGAAAAAATTAGTGGTCCAAAGCTCGCCATAGGTCATTTTTTTGCCTGAATCCGCCACTGTGGGGAAGTATCTTTCTTAATTGATCTCACATTTCTCCCCCTCGAAATGTGGTATGAACTTTTCTACCACAATTTTGAAGACCATTCAGAACTCTTGTGAATGAGAAAACTTTGATTACTTACTTCATCTGCATGATTACATCACGCAAAATGAAATTATTTCTTAATTCGTATGGGAGTACTTTTTTCTCATTTCACTTCAAGACCTCAACAGAGTCTTTTATCATTAATACTTTCACAAGTCATGCTTGCATGTCATTCTTATCTTGAGGTTCGTCTGTAACTTTCTGTTCTCTATAAACTCATACTAGGATAGCATGAGAGCTACCCTAAACTTTTCTCCCTGTGCGGGATACACTCAAAGCACATGAGTCATCACAATTTTCTCCTGCCATGCTGAAAGCTCTATGTTTGGTGTTGGTAATTAGTGACAATGCCTAAGTACTAATCCTATGCCTAAGTTGTATGTAGCATATGAGGATTAGTACATTCCAAGGTTAGTGGCAAGATGGACATGGTGATCATGATAGCCACACTTGGATTTGGACACAACCCTACGTGATCAAGGCAAAGATATATGCTTAAGGGTTGTGTTTTAGTAACCAAGACACCTAGTGGGTGTGGTTACATTATAGGATAGATAGCCGTACTATAAAGAGGGGAATGATGCGGCTATTGAACTCCTAAGTGCCTCTAGGTGTGCATCTCATAATCATATGCATTTGGATAGAACTAATAACGCCTCGAAAAATGATTGTGAAAATGCTAACACACTCGCACATGACGTGATCACTTGGTGGTGTTAGCACATTTGCGAAGGCGGTAGAGTTTGAGCGGTAGAGAGGGTTTGGGGTCCTCTCTCCCTCCCGCTGAGCTTGCGAGGCGGGATTCAGGCGTTTTCGAGGAATTGAAACGCCTATTTTCCACTACGCCGAAAGTCAGAAATCAAACAGAGGCAAACGGAGGGCACAGAGGTGACCGGACGCTGGACTAGACGCGGTCTCTATTTGACCGGACGCGTCCGGTCAGTGTTCAGCGTCTGCGCGTGTTTCAGCTTTTTGATCGGACGCGCAGCGTGTCCGGTCACTGTCGACCGGACGTGTCCGGTTCGTCTGGGAGCTTACTAGACTCCAACCGGAGCTTACTAGACTCCAACCGGACGCTAGCACTGTGGCGTCCGGTTAGTTTTACAGCGCGTCCGGTCACTGTTTCGTTGGAGCGCTGCTCTGGCTTGACCAGCGCGTCCGGTCAATTATGGGACCAGCGTGTCCGGTCGAGCCCAGCGCGTCTGGTCCGCACGACCAGCGCATCCGGTTAGCGCGACTTCAGCTAAATCTCGTGCCTAACGGCTATATTCGAAGGGGTACGTCTATAAATACTCGTTGGCCAGCTCAAAGCTCCATATCTTGGACATTTTGACATACTTGTGAGCACTTTGAGCTAAGCAACTCCCCTCCCACTCATCTCTTTTGCTTCTTTGCATATTCGAAGTGAGATTGAGTGATCCAAGTGTATTTGCATTGTGAGATTGCATCTAGTTGACACTTGGTGGTTGATTTGCTGCAGGATTCTTGTTTCTCTTAGTGGTTGCCGCCACCAAGACAGCTTGGAGCAGTTTGGAGGCGTTGGCAAGAGTTGGTGATTGTTCTTGGCCACCTCCGGTGATTGTGAGGGGTTTGTGCCTGCCTCGGTGAAGCGCCAAAGGCAACGTTAGTAAATCGCTCGTGTCATTGCAACCTTTTGCCATTTGGCAGGTTCTTGTGGCGCCTTTTGAGAGGCTCGGTGTGAGACCGATTAGCCACCGAACCACGTGGTGAAGAGGGATATAACGGGGACTAGCGTGCCAGTAAGCACATGAACCTGGGGATAAATCTTTGTGTCATCACTTTCATATTGTGATTGATTGATCCCGGTGTTCGGTTATCTTGGTATTCATTGTTGATCATATTGGTTGGCTCAATACTTCGCCCCTCGGTGAAACTCTCCTAACTCAACTCCGTATTACCTTCTTAGTTATCTTTGCTAGCTAGTTAGCTTTGTTAGAGTAGCTCTTTTGTGTTGCTTGCTAGTTGTAGTTGTAGTTACCTTCTCGGTTTGACTTGTGCAGTTGAGTGCAAATATACTAGAATTGTGAATTGGTTAGGTGGCTTGCAAACACCCCGTAGGCTAAGTAAAACTCGCATCTCGCTATTTGTTTTATTGATAAACTTGTCTAGCTTGTCTTTGTAGAATTTTTTTTAAAAAAAGCTATTCACCCCCCTCTAGCCATCAAGACCTTTCACATGCAGGATAAATACTATGTCAAATTTCTCTATTGATTAACATAAGTACTATACCAACTTTACCCCGTCATGCGGGTATTTTCTCAAACTTTTCCGCCATGCGGGTACTTTCATAAACTTTTTCCCGCCATGCGAGATAATTCTCTTAAAGGGACATAAATGCCAGCATTGGCTCATACTCAACCATCAGATTTAGGAATAAATCTGAATGCTCTTTAACACACATGCTTAATCCGACGTTGGTCAAATTAAACATGCATGTCACTTATTACATTTCATATCATGATGATTAAGAATAAAATTGTATTACTTATTACATCCCTTATCTTGATGATAAAAACTAAAACTAAAATCTTCTTCATAAGGAGTACATAAGGCATCTCTTAAACTAAACTCTTATAATTCTATTTCTTTTTTGGATCAATATCCTAGAATTCTTTTCTTTTGAAGCCATTCTTTAAAGAGAACACAGTCCCTCATGCAATGGTCTTCTTTCTTGATTATCTTCTGAGTCACAAGTATCCAGCACAAGCATTAAGTTCTTTGTCTAAAAACATTAATCAATAATCATCAATAATGCTCATTAAACTTTTAAAACTTTATGTTCTATTCTATATCACCGTTGGGCAGAAATGGAATAAAACAACATTCTTCTACATTAATTTCACATCACCGTTGGGTAGAAATGAAATTAACGTATAGAAACTCAATTATCTTATAACCCTCTTCAAAATTAAATTCTCCCGTTGGTTCGAATTTAATTTTGAAGATCATCATCATTGCAGTAAAAACATAAAAATACATTACATTCTGCTCACTCTGGAGCATCTTTTGTTTCTTATTCATTCTCTGAAAATTGGTCACTTTGATGTAAAATTTATCAGAGATGTAAACTTTAAACATAAAACTCATAGAATTATAATATTGTTATCATCAATGTTGATCCGAAAATAACAATATCATAATTTACTTTGAAACTAAACTCATAAATAAACTTATAATATTGTTATCATCAACGTTGGTCAGAAAATAACAATATTATATTTTATCTTAACTTTAAACCGACTATTCCTCCAATTAAAAAAAATTTCCGTTGATTCCAATTTTAACTAGAGGACAAACTTTTCATCATTCGCTGAATAACTTTAACTGCTCTTCAAATTAAATTCTCCCATTGGTTCGAATTTAATAAGAAGACAATTATCTTTAACTTTGCAGCGGAAACATGAAAATACTCTTAAAAAATATTACTTATTCAGAAGCATTTCATATTCTTCATTTACTCTCTGAAAAATTAACACGTTGGTGCAAATTTAATCATAGATGTCATTCTCATTCCTGGAATGAAATCATCAAAATTTGCTTCTCAAAAAGTAGTAAAACAACACTTTATCGTCACTGTGCATTCGGCCTGAGCAGTTGAACGCCGGTGACCCACTTCGCACGTGCGCACACTCGTCAGCTCACAGCCCAGCACTGAAATCGCGTACGCGCGCTGCTCAATGCCACGGCCCAGAGGCCACGATGGCCCGTGGCCCTCTCACGCGCAGGAGCTCCCCCGCGCCCAGGCCTGCAACCTGGGCCTGGGCAGGGAAATGCTCATCCCGCCTGGGCCGTATTCGGTCCGGTTCACTGCTGGCCGTCGATTCTGAGGGCAGCGCGATCCAACGGCTTAGCGCACAGATCGGTGGCACAAATACACCCCAGCCGCCGGCTCCCCTAACCCTAGGTCTCATTTTCTCCTTCCCCATTTTCTCTCAGCCGCACGGCAGCAGCAGTGGGGCAGTGGCGGCGGCCATGGTGGCCATCGCCGGCGAGGGCAGAGGCCGCCGGACCCAGTCCGGCTGCTCCCCACCCGTCTCCTTCCTTTCTCTTCTTAGCTTTTCTCCACGCGCCATAGGGAGTAGCAGCAGTAGCCGCCGCACCATACATGGTGATTGAGTTTTAAAGCCACGGAACAGCAGTCCGAACGTCAAGTCGAGTCGGAGTTGGAGTCGGCAAGGGATCGGATTATGCGGTGGAGCCTGGGGAAGTAATGGTGGATTATGCGGCTTCGCCGGCCAAGGAGCAAACGCCGCGCCTGGTGCATGCTCAGCACGCTGCACGCAAAGGGTAAGGGGCAAGGATTATATTGAGTGATTAACAGTTACTAGTTCCTATCGGGCACAAAGTAGGTCCAAGAGTTACAACGTATAAATAATGAGCTCAATCAGCTATGTATCACTTTGGATCAAACAGAAATATTTCAGTGTTATAAAAATCAAAAGATGCAATCATATAGGCACACAAAGACATGTCAGCCAAAATTAGGGGGAATAAAACGACAATTAACAGTTAGGTCCAAAAGTTACAACTATAAACCATGAGCTCAGTCAGCTTTGTATCACTTTGGATCAAACAGAAACTTCAGTGTTATAAAAATCAAGCGAAGCAATCATATATGCACACAAAAGACATATATTTTGCGCTTCTAGAGGACTCATTCCCGCCATGTGAGGCCAAGTTGTAATAGGGGGGATTCAACGATGACGCGAGGCGAGACTCAGACCTTTGGATCGTTCACTGGGGAAGACGAAGCCACTCCTTGTTGCTTGTGATAAGCTTGGCAATGACGACATGCGGTGGACACTGTTGGTTTGTGAGTTACCTCTACGTGTAAGTGGGTTGCCACGGGTTATAGTCGGCTGGACTATTGTGTTATGATTAGTTGGGTTTTTTCTGTGTGTTAACCCGTGTGTATGTAAGGTTTTCAGGCCTGATTTGCCTTATAAACTAGGTCAATTCTATTCTTCTTAATTAAAAAGAGCTGCTGCCATTATGTTTGACATAAACGTACTGTGCAGGCTCTCTAACATGCCTGCTATTGTGATCCTCTGACAATCCTTAATCGCTTGCATTTGCCAAACTAACCATCTTGAGCATGTTCCCGATCGGTCCTCCTTAAATCTCTCAAGGACCGTCCCCTTGACAAGCTCTGGTTTTTCATCTTGTGCACCCTTCATTTGTATCCCCCAACATTCAATAGCTTCTGGCCTGAATATGTTTGTCTTGGAAAGGGCAGGGCTGGTAAACGTGGTACAAGTAAATGAGTGCCCCTGATCGAAATTTGCAGATAAAAAGAGTCCAAAAATAGTGTGGCTGCCCTCCAAAACCAATACCATTAGGTATCTTCTCAGAGCTGAAGTTTATAGAAAGCTAATGATGTAAGCTGCCGTTTATACTCTGTTCTGGAGAAGCTGAGTCATACTGTGACAGCAATAGGGCCCCGACGTCCAGACGCCTGCCTCCGTCTGGACGCCCGCGGCTGGTCTGCCCCGTCTGCTTAGATTCGTGCGCCACCCGTGTTAGCTCCGTTTCCCGTGCTCGCATCCGAAGCGTCCGCTTCAGATCCGTTGCCCATGCTGCTCTGATAACTCGCCCCCGCCTCTTTCCACACCGGCGTGGCGCCCATCTCTTTCAGACCGCCCGGAAGACTCGCCCCCGCCTCTTCCACAACAACATCGCGCTCCCTGTGCCTCATCCCCACACCACCAGCGGCGGCTTGCGCCTCCTCCACGCGTCGGTGGTCGTGGCTTGGCCCTGCCCGCCCTCATGGACACCAACGCCGGCGGTCTGCACTTGCAACATGAAACATTTGAATGCAACATACATTTGAAGCAGTTGAAACATTTGGGACATACGCTTGCAACATGTGTGTGAAACATATACAACATCTAGATAAAATAATTGCAACATGAAAAATACGTACTGCAACATAAGACTGAAACATTTAGAACATACTATTGCAACATATGTGTGAAAACGCATGCAACATGCAGATAAAAATGATTGCAACATACGTCTAGAAACAGATGAAACATGCTTCTAAAACACTTGCAACATATGCGACATGTGTAACATCCCCCGATCTACTTTTACAACATCCATCAGAAACAACTACACCATACCTTTGAAACGACTAAAATACTTGAAACATATATTTGCATCATAGGGGAGGGGAAGCCGGGGCCGATCGATTCCAGCCGTCGGGGTCAACGCCGGTGGCGAGCGGCGGCGCATGGGCACCGCCGCCGCCAGCGCAACTAGTACCGGGCTTGGCTTGGCGGCAACAGTGGGATGCGGGGCGAGGAGCGCCATGACCGTCGGGGTAGGGAGAGCTCGATCTCCGAGGTGAGAGAGGAGCCGCCGGGGGTGGGGATGGCGCCGCGCTGGAGTGGAGGAGAATTGCTTACTCCCCTGCAACATCGTCATGCCACCTCCATGGATCTCGCCAAGATGGGGGAGAGGGTCGTCTGATCTGCGGGCGTTGGGGCTCATGGTGTGGGAGGACGCGAGGCGTTGGTGCACTACTGTAGGGGATGAGGAGCGTGGAAGGGGTAAGGACGGGAGCGGAGCGGAGCGGAGCGAGGCGTGCAGGAGTTGATTTTGTTTTTTTACGCGAGCGGCGCATACGGCAGTGAGTGGAGTGAGGCGTCTGGCCTTCCGAACGTCTTAATGGTAGGATTACCGTAATACAAACGTGAAGAAAAGTAAAACAGAGTAGATGCTTTGAACCGAGCAAGGCATGCGCAATGCAAATTTTTGTTTGCTCCTGTAGGACGGAAATGGATGCTTGAGGATATAAGTTGAAGAGGGATGTCTTCATGTCACCATAAAAATCGCTGTGCCTTTCCCAAGGCTGGGATGCAAATCCACCATAAACTGATCCTTCTGTATCTTTAACAATCAGAACAGTCTGTACATCTCCATTCCTATAAAACAATATACATATCCACGAATTGCATATATAGTTCCAAGATTATTAAATAGAAAGCATAGGCTGTGAGCGGGCAAGTATAAGGACTCTATTGAATCATGATGATAGGTTGTTAAACCGACAAGCTTGTGCACATTATTAGCAATGAGAACTGGAACCAATGTGGTCGCTATGCAGTCAAAGAAAATAACTGAAACCATGCCATGAGGGTGGAATTTAATTTCATTATTCCATATATAATAACACGCCATTATAATTATGAATGCTGTTCCCTCAAAAAAATAATTATGAATGGAGTTGAACTACTTGGCTGAGCCCTGTCGTTGGATCTCTAGCCTTTTGTTTGTTATGTTCTTTCCTGCTTAATAGTATTTAGTAGGGGCCATAGTTTTTAAGGCGTCGCCTAGGCGACGACTAGGCGTCGCCTAGGCGTCCGAGCGGTTTTTCAAACGGGGCGTCGCAGTCGCCGTGACCTCATCGCGTATGGCGTCGCCTAGGCGCAGATGGCGTCGCCTAGTCGTCGTTTTCGTTGAGGCGGACGCCGCAGGACGGGAAAGGAGCGGGAAAGAGCGGCGCCGCGCGCTCGCGCGGGAAAACAGCGGGGCAATGCGCGCGCGCGGGAAGCGAAAGCTGCTGCGCGCCTACACCTCCCGCCGAAGACTCCCCAATCCCCATCGCGTTCTTTAATCGCGTCAGTCGAGAGAGGGAGAGGGAGAGGGAAAGGAAGGAGAGAGGAAGAGAGAAGAGGGCGGCGGCGCACCTGCAATCCGGCGCCGGCGCCGGCGCAGGCGCAGGCGACTGGCCCACGGCGAGTCTGGCCCGTCCGCACGACTCCGCCCCGTCCGCTGCGAGCCGCGACCGACCCCGGCCCCGTCCGCAACCGCGACTGTGAGTCCGCCGCAAGCCGCGACTGACTCCGGCCCCGTCCGTAACCGCGACTGCGAGTCCGCCACGAGCCGCGACCAAATCTGCTCCGCGCGAGTGGCAGTGGCAGGTATGTCCTCCCCTCATCTTTCCTCTGCTGCTCTGCGGCTCTGCTCTTCCTCCCCCTTCTACTCTCCTCTGCTTGCTCTCTACTCTCCTCTGCTTCTTGGCAGGTGGCTTTAGGGACACAAGAACGTGCATCAAAACTACCACTGCAATTAGAATGGAGATGAGAGACATCTTGAATGGACATGCCTAGATGATGTTGAGTTGTTGACTAGAGATTTCAGATCAGCACTTATGCTATTTTGCTACTTTATTTAGGTCACTAGAGTCTAATTTGCTCCCATTGAGAGATGAGAGATTTCAGATTTGCTATTTTTCTACTTTATGTTATGCCCTGTTACTCTAGGGGCACTATTTATTATGGTATTATATGGTATGATTTGCTTCTGATTTCTAGTGGTATTATATATTAAGATGTTTGTATGGCGTCGCCTCGCCTCGCGCCTTAAACGCCTAGGCGTCTGGAAGGGGGTCGGGCGCCGCAACTCGCCTTACCGCCTTAATAACTATGGTAGGGGCGCAAGCCCCTCCTGTTCGTTCAAAAAAAAAAGATTTACAAAATTGAAAAGTACTCACATTACTTTGCCTAAGAAAGTGTTGAAGCTTTGTCCATGAAGAGAACTACGATATAAAAGCTTCCATTCTTCCACCTCATGTTGGGAAAAGCCTCCTCCGATATGCTAGGCATACACTTTATTCAGAAGTAGCAAATTAGTGGAGACGTTTTCAGGATAATGAATACGGAATTGAATTTCTGCAGGTTTATTCAACTTTGCAAGTACAGCATATATAGAGCCATTTTATTGTACTTTAATGACGAAAATGCTGCATTTAGGAGTACCAATAGAATGACAAGAATAAGGCATACCTAAATCAGGTGGCATCAACAAATTTCCAAGGAATTTCCTCATGGATGGCAAGAGAATGCACCAGTTTCTGAAGTCTGATAATGACATAGACTTCTCTGATACCCCTTCAACATCCTTGGAAAATACTGCAGAATTGAGGAATGCTTCAAATGTTCTGTTGTTGTAACCTTCCCCAACTTCTTTGTTTTGTGTAAATATAGTTTCATGAATGGACGCCAAGACAGATTCCAAATCAGACCCGGCAGTGCACGAGAGAGGTAAATGCAAGAGTCAATAGTAATTAATGCCTAAAAATTGAATAAAAATTCCAAACAAAACAGTAGATCATACATCTTGTTCAAACACAAAGCAATCCAAGCAATGCTCGCACACTCCAATTTAGAACCAATATTTTATTCACACCTTAGCCTTATATACCACTCCACCTGCCATGAAAGATACCAACGTGTACTTTGCGAACAATAATTTCTCGGGTACCTATGCGATGGCTTCACGCTGAATAACTTCACAGCGAACTTTGAGTCAGAGCTAACTAACAGAGCACACACTACAGCAAGATGGTGCTCAGCACAACTAAGCAAACTTTTTAGCAGGCTGCCACTCAGCACAACTTCCAGTGATTGTTGCAGTTTACACATGTGACGAATGTTGTTATCGGTTCATCAGCACTCCGAGTCTGCAGCTGATAGTAAGTTGTCTTCCGCTGGCTACATCTGCCACACTTGAACTGATCCGTCGTTGCCTTTGGTGCTGCTCCCCGCTCACAGTCAAACAGAGCCTTCTCCTTGATATGCATATTCTCTTGCTTCCTTGCATCACTAGCCATCTCATCAGGGGATATGTCTGGAAGCTTCTCTGGCATCACTTCACCAATGAGAGCTCTTCTCCGGAAATCAGTGTTGTTTTCAGCCCTTAGGTTGAACATGATTGACCTGTATTTTGCCTTTTGAGTCCCAGTGGGACGTCCAAGCCTCTCAAATAGTGCAGACTCTACTGTCACAGCAACTCTGAATGGGTCACATGCATCAACTTCATCCAAGATGTTTCTCACTTCATCTCAGTCATCATTACTAGTCTATCTGGAAACCTTTGCAAAGGCTTCAGAAAGTAGTTCCCGAATTTTATCCCACGTAGGATCATTGCGTTTCACAAGAGATGCAAGCTTTGGGGACCATTGGGGGCAGATGCTGCTTTCTTTGTATCAGGAGTATTACTGACTTCTTTGGATACCCTTTCGACCTTCACAAATTGAGCTCTGGAACCATTACTAGCAGTCTTCTCAACTTTGAGATTGTCAGGCTTCTGACCCCTAACATCCACATCTCTTTTCTCAACCTTCATGCTTGCCGTCGCTGATGCCTGATGCAGAATTCTTTTCAACCTTCATGGGCCTTGCTTTCTCAACCTTTCCAGAAGAGTCATTTTATCTTTCATTCTCTGAGCTGCCATTTTTCTTTCCTGACTCTTCAAGGACAATCTTTTTCCAGTACCCAAAAAGGTCTGCAGGGACTGCCTGAATGCCTGAGTGAGGGTGCTTAGTAAGGGGTCGAAGACGTTTGCCAACCTGCGTCAAGACGAGGATGTCGGTGTTGACGCGTATGTCGCCTCACAGCCCGGTGCGTTCGCGTTTGTTGTGGAAAATTCGAAGTGCAGCGCGATGCGTTCGGACGCCCCTGTTGTGCTCGTGACAGTAACAAAACGACCGAGGGAGTTGATGAGGAAGAGATCCAGGGGCATCAACCGAGCACTGCTGGGTTGCTCACAGTGTCCATCGTTCTCAAGGTATCACAGAACCGCTTCCTAAATTCATCTTCCTTGACTCAAAGTTGCTTTCCTGGAGCGTCCCCACCGACAGTCTTAATGCCGTGTTTTTCAAATTTCACAATGTGCTAGCCCATGTGCACTTCTTCCTTGACTCGAACTCAGTCTTTTGACGGCGCTGTCCATTCCACTGACAGTCCTAATGCCGTGCTATCCATGCACAACGTGAATGTGCTCCAGATTCCATGCAGGCCCGTCTCATGGGGGAGGGCAGCAAGTGCGACGGCCGGGGGCTCATGGTGCTTGGGGGCCCATGAGTATACCCCTATATAGTACATGTATTCCAACCCAATGGCTCATACGGTCGCTCTTTAGGTCCATTTGATGAACTATGCTACAAGAAAGATCGAATGGCTTCGCTATGTGCAACATTGAGAAGGATATTTTAGATAAAATTGATCTCGACAATGTTTTTGAAGATTTTGCATCAAGAAATGTTGAAGACGCTTTTTTAAAAACATTAAAGCTCTATAGATTTATTTGAGGTAACCTCAATAGTTATTACTTATTACTTTACAATTCTTCTAGCTTTTTTATGTACAGTCATTTTTTATGAACTAAATAAATGTTGCAAGTTATTTCTTATTAATAGTACTATATACTTTATTAATTGTCATATTAAAATATTAGATTGTCGGACCTTAGTGTCTTACTTGCCAAGGGCCCTTAAAATTATTGAGACGGGCCTGATTCCATGACCGCGAGTCCACGGTCGTCGTCGTCAACCACGCTGCACTTGTTTTTTCTTAAGCAAAGTTCGTCATTATTTAAGCAAGAGATCAGTGATATCACTATCCACAAGAGAAGGGTCAGACCGGACACACTGACTAGTGAGCTCCCTTCCTGCTACTCTCAAGATCAACATGACGAAGCCAACCGGGCGCCTCACCGTCGTTCTCACGGTCCTATTCATGCTAGTAGCCTTCGTCCCGGCAGTAAGCAACGCCGCGGCGCCCTCGCAGCGGGACGCCCTTCTCGCGTGGAAGTCCAGCCTCGGCGACCCGGCCGCGTTGTCCACCTGGTCCCGCGCCACTCCCACCTGCTCATGGCGCGGCGTCGCTTGCAACGACGCCGGCAACGTAACGGCGCTCCGGCTCCGGGATCTTGGCCTCAGCGGCAGCCTCGACTCCCTCGACTGGGCTGCATTACCGAGCCTCACTGCACTGGACCTCAGCAACAACGATCTATTCGGTGCCATCCCATCCAACATCTCCAGGTTGCGCGCCCTCGCGTCGCTCGACCTCGGCAGCAACGGGTTCAACGGCACCATCCCGCCGCAGCTCGGCGACCTGTCCGGCCTCGTCGAGCTGCGGCTCTACAACAACAACCTGGCCGGCGCCATCCCGGCGTCCCTCTCACGGCTGCACGCCCTCACCACGCTCAATCTCGGCAGCAACAGGCTGAACGGCACCATCCCATCGCAGCTTGGCGGCCTTTCCGGCCTCGTCATCCTCCAGCTCGACAACAACAACCTTGCCGGCACCATCCCGGCGTCCCACTCGAGGCTGCACGCCTTCACCACGCTTGGCCTCGGCCGCAACGGACTGAACGGCACCACTCCACACCAACCGAGTAAACTTCCTAAGAACGTTCGGAGCAGCAACACCTCCTCCAACAGGTCCGGTTCAGCCTTCTGCAGGCTGCTGTCCCTGCACATACTGGACCTGTCCAACAACCAGTTTACCGGGGAGCTACCAGAGTGTTGGTGGGAGATGCAGGCTCTGCAGGTCATGGACCTCTCAAACAACTCCTTCTCAGGTAAGATCCCTGAAGCCCCATCGACCCACAACTGTTCTGTAGAGTCGCTTCATCTCGCCGGCAATGACTTCACCGGAGAATTCCCAACGGTCTTCGGGGGATGCCAGCACCTGAGGACTCTGGATATTGGGAACAACATGTTCCATGGTGATATTCCTCGCTGGATTGGAAGCAGTGCTCCGCAACTGAAATTCCTTAGACTTAGTTCGAACAACTTCACTGGTCAAATTCCTCCGGAGTTATCACAGCTTTCACAACTTCAGTTGCTAGACTTGGCCCATAATGGATTGACAGGATTGATCCCAAGAGAGTTGGGAAACTTAGCTTCCATGAAGCACCCGAAAATTAATTCCAGTATAGGATCGCTAGATGGATCCACCTATCAGGATAGAATTGAAATCATGTGGAAGGGACAAGAGCTGATATTCCAAAGAATACTTGAGCTGATGACGGGCATCGATTTGTCAGACAATTCTCTGTCTCATTGCATCCCTGAAGAGTTAACTAAACTCTTAAAAAGTCTCTCCGGGCAAATCCTTCCTAGTGAAGGAATTTTTCACCTCATCCCTAGTAGAAGAAACCAAGGTATATCTTAGTTTCTGTGTTTTTGATATCTAGGAGTTCGATCTTTTGATAGGGCATCCAAAAAAGAGACTTCTCCATGAAGGAAGAAAGGGAAGTATAAAAGTAAGTCTCGGGAAAAGCATAAACCTTTTTATTCCCATCACTCGTTCATTACATGCTAAGACAAAGTTGAGCCCCGAGCAAGATTCAATGGAGGAGATTATGGTAGCTTCTCTCCTGGAAGCTTCCGACAAACATCTCGAAGAAGACGCCTAGGATTTCATCCAAGAAGAAGAAGAACCGCGAGATCCTTTCCCTCTAGATGAAACTCAAGAGCCACAAAAACCCCCCGTTCTGCTCAAACCCCTTTAGGTTTGAAATACACTTTTCTAAACAACGATAAGGAGTCTCCTGTGATTATTAGCAATAAACTCTCTGAGGCTGAGACCCTCCGGCTCCTTACTATTTTAGAAAAGTGTCGCTCTGCCTTCGGCTACTCACTTGAAGACCTCAAGGGGATTAGTCCTGCCCTTCTATGGAGCCCTACTATTTTAGAAAAGTGTCGCTCTGCATTCCCATAGATCCAGCATATCCACCTTCTAGGGAGCCCCAACGTAGGCTCAATAATGCGATGAGAGAAGTTATTAAGAAATATGTTTTGAAACTCTTGCATGCAGGAATAATCTATCTCGTACCTTATAGTGAGTAGGTAAGCCCGGTATAAGTTGTACCAAAGAAAAGGGGCATAACTGTGGTGAAAAATAAAAAAGATGAATTAATTCCACAACGAACAGTCACAGGTTGGCAGATGTGTATTGATTACCGAAAACTTAACAAGGCAACAAAGAAAGATCACTTCTTGTTAATATTCATCGATAAGATGTTGGAATGGCTTGCAAAGCATTCTTTCTTTTGTTTCCTTGATGGGTATTCTGGTTATCATCAAATCCTAATCCATCTTGATGAACAAAGTAAAACTACTTTTACTTATCCCTATGGAACTTATGCTTATCGTAGGATATCTTTTGGATTGTGCAATGCTCCAGTTTTGTTCCAAAGGTGCATGATGTCTATATTTTCTGATATGATAGAAGAAATCATGAAAGTTTTTATGGACGATTTTTCTATTTATGAAAAAACTTTCAATGATTGCTTAGAGAATCTAGACAGAGTTTTAAAAAGATGTGAGGAAAAGTACTTAGTCCTTAATTGGTATGAAGTTTCCTTGATCATGTGGGGTTCTATCGTCGTTTTATAAAAGATTTTTCTTGTATTGCTAGATCTCTTACAAGTTTGTTAGCCAAGGATGCTCCCTTTGATTTTGATGATGAGTGTTTAAATACTTTTCAAATCCTTTAGAAAGCACTTATCTCTGCACCAGTCATTCAACCCCCTAATTGGTTGATGCCTTTTAAAATCATGTGTGATGCTAGTGATTATGTTGTGGGGGCAGTATTGGGTCAAACGAAAGATAGAAAGCATCATGCAATTTCTTATGCTAGTAAAACCCTATCTGGACCTCAACTTAATTATACAATAACTGAAAAAGAACTCATGGCTGTTGTTTTTGCTATTGACAAGTTTAGATCTTACTTAGTAAGAGCAAAGGTTATTGTTTACACTAATTATGTTGCTCTTAAATATCTTCTTACTAAGAAAGATGCTAAGCCTCGACTTATAAGATGGATTCTTTTGCTTCAAGAATTTGACTTAGAAATTAAAGATAAGAAAGGAATAGAAAATTCTATAACCGATCACTGGTTAAGAATGTAGTTTGAGAATCCACAGGAGCTGCCCATCAACGATTTTCTGCGGGGCAACATGCTCCTGAAGGTCACAGGTTTTGACCCTTGGTATGCAAATATTGTTAATTTTATAGTTGCAGGTCATGTACCACCAGGGGAGAATAAGCAGAAGCTCATCCATGAAATTCGCCTCCACCTATGAGATGAACCGTACCTCTACTGAGTCTGTTCTGATGGATTGCTTAGGAGGTGTGTTCAACTGAGGAACCAACCAAGATCATTGAAAGATGCCACTCATCACCGTATGGAGGACATTATGGGGCATTCTACACTAATGCTAAGATCTGGTAAAGTGGATTCTTTTGACCAACCATGTAAGATGACACCAAAGAATTTATACGGAGGTGCATCCCATGTCAGAAACATAGGAGTACCAATGCAAGAGACGCCATGCCACTCACCACCAACCTCCAGTTAGAACACTTTGATGTCTGGGGAATCGACTACATGGGGCCATTCCCAAAATCCTGACAGTGCGAATACATTCTGGTGGTAGTCGATTATGTTTCAAAGTGGGTTGAAGCTTTACCATATCAAGCTGCGGATTCTAATAGCACCAAGAGGATGCTTTCTGAGACCATCTTTCCACGCTTCGGAGTTCCGCGAATGGTAATTAGTGATGGAGGTCCTCACTTCATTGATAGAAAGTTCCGACGCTTCTTATCTGATCATGGGGTCCATCATAACATTGCGACACCATATCATTCTCAAACTAGCGAACAAGCAGAAACGTCAAACAAGCAAATCAAGAACATTCTACAGAAGACCGTTAATGAGATGGGACAGCATGGAAAGATAAGTTGCACGGAGCACTATAGGCTTATAGAACAGCCTACAAAACACCTCTTGGAATGTCACCATAAAAACTTGTCTACGGGAAGACATGTCATCTACCTGTCGAGTTGGAATTCAAAGCTCATTGGGCCATAAAAAGATGGAACATGGACTTTGAAGCAGCTGGAAAGAAAAAGAAAGATGCAGCTCTGTGAGCTAGATGAATGGCAAGAAAAGGCATATCATAATGCAAAACTCTACAAGGAGAGGACAAAGAGGTGGCATGACAAAAGATTAAAAAAGAAGGAATTCAAACCAGGTGATAAGGTGTTGCTTTTCAACTCCAGAGTAAAGTTGTTTGGACAAGGGAAACTACAAAGCAAATGGGAAGGACCTTATAATGTAATTAGCACATCATCTCATGGAACAATCACTCTTCAAAATGATGAAGGTACGCTTTTCAAGGTAAATGGTCAGTGTTTAAAAGTTTTTCATAACACACAATTGCCAGAAGCAGAATTGAATATAATTAACTTCATAGAATTTAAATAACATTTTCAATTTCGCTCTTCTTCTTTCCTCTGTGAAAAACCCTTAAAACCATGTTTACCTGCTAAGATATCTATACATTCGAATAAAATATTGCCAAGGATCTCTCTAGTCTTTTGTTGGTGCTTGTCTCCACATTGTTTATGCAAGATATAACAGAATTCAAGTGTGGGGGAGACAAACCTCCCGAGCAAAGCACAACATCGTTCAAGCAACCACAGCAACAACCAACTTAGGGGAGAGGCACCCCTATGTATCTCGCTAAGTATTTTTCTTCTTTTGTTTTATTATATTTGGTTCGCTTTATAAAAAAACTGAAAACAAAATAAATAGTTATAGTTATTTATATTAATAATGTGTAGGGTGTGTCTAGTTTACTTTAATTTTTTTTAGAGCTAAATAAATAATAAAGACTCTGAGGACAATCTCATAAATGAAAATGATGAATAGTTGCTTTGTTGTAATTCTTTTTAAGTACCTAGTTTTCAGCCTTGAATTCTCTCGAGTTTTGGATAAAATTGTTTTGATATAAGGATTTACTCTGAACTTAAAACTCGTGGGTAGCATATGCTTGATCTAAATTTAGGTAATTGACAGATATGATATGAGAAGGTCTGAGCTATTGTTTATCTTGTTCTAAGTGACACTAAAGTTCTTGAGATTTATCTTTTGAAAAACACAAAAATGCTACATGATGAGTTCCAGTATGACAAAGCTTAAATTTCCACCAGAGCCATACATGTTATTTAGGCTAAAAAACTTCCACATATATGCTGCTTGTATTGGATTGAGTTTTGTCAAGCTTTGTTGACCCTTATAAGAGATTTGTCATGCTCTTAAACTCAAAATCACATACACACCACCCATATATACCTGCTACTCCTACATTGGAAGTACGCAAAAACATGCCTTTCATCTAGATCCACCCAAAAATGTTATACTCCTACAGTGGGGTGAACACAAAAACATGCTTGATAGGTTTTCAATCCATCAAATAAATGCTCCAAGTTCCTGTTACTATCTCTTAAAAGTTTGTTGCAGAAAACAGACATGGGCTTATGCAAAAGTTATTCATAAAAAAGTTGAGAAAAAATAGACAAGTGTCCGAGATATCTAAAACAATGGGTACTTAGATGCCCGCCTGAAAAAAAGAGAGATGAATAAGATAGCCCCTGCTCTCTAGCAAGTGTTTCCAAGTTTCAAAAGAGAGATAAGTTTTCAAGAAGCATAGTAGAATTAGGTTAGTGTTGGGCATTTTTAACGTCATTACTAAAAGTAGACTTAGTTTTCTAATTCTGATAACGGCGCCAAAAATGCCGAACCTATCCCTCATGCCACTTAAGCCAAGTTGTCATCCCCAGCATGACATGAGAGACGCGGTATTGAAATATGCAACTGCTCTTCTAAATAAATAATAAATAAGATCTGCAAGCGCACAGATTAATACCGATGTAACATTTTAACCGGGAAGTATTCCAGGTATCGTTATTTATATTTTTACCACTGGGAAGGGATTACTAACATCAATGTTGATTATGGAATGGAATATAGGAATGAGTATCAATCATTACATGTATAAGTGAGAGCATTCATCTATCTCTTGCATACAGGGGTAAGTGTCACATAAAATATAGATAAAGTATGAATGGTGACAAAGATAATTAATCTGATCAGCTAGCCACATATAATAATGATAAGCACCTCAACAGATATTCTAGCAAGTCATTAGCATGGTATTAGGATGAACTATAAGGATATTTCCTAAGTTATTCTTAACTATAAAGTCTAGCATATCATAGTTAGTGCAAGTACACTTGGCAATCATTGTGAGAAAGGACTACGCCCATGCATAGTGATATTATCAAGGAAGATGAGAAACATAGCAATCACTCCCCCGTAATAATGTTGCTCTGCCTGCCTTACACATGGGAGGGGGACTATATAAGAACCAACGAAGCTGTCACCATCGCGGACCACCCCACGATCCGGCATATAAGGTGCAATCGCAGATAAATATGGTCTAAGCACCACGCCTACACAATATTTATCATTTACCCATGGATTTGATGGATAAACGCTATACGATCCTAAACATGTATATAATTCCAATCTAATTAAGCCAAGCGTATAACTACGATAAACTAAGAACAATATAATCGCAAACATAAACAAGTAGAGCATAGTCATAATCAATATATTGAAATAGAACAAAGTTGTATTCATAATATTGAAGAACAATGATGAACAATGAAGAACAGTAGAGGAATTACCAAGAATCCTCTTGACAGATCCGGAAACCAATCGAAGATTGACTCCTTCTAGTTCTAATCCTATGTAGCTATGCTATACTAGAGATCTAGTTGATGTGGTGGCTCTAGGGCTTGATCAGAGACTCTCCTCCTGAGATTAGGGTTTGAGGAATTGAGAATGAGGAAGTGCCTCCTCCAGGGGCCAGGGGTCCTGCTTATATAGCCCCCTCAAGTGAACGTGGGCCGTCGGATCAAACCGACATTAATCGCACGGTTTTCCTTGATCCCTTAGGTCGGTGGAGCATAATCCGCGAGACGGAGCCTGATTGGCTCTCAGGCCAGGGCGGGCGCCCTAGGGAGCAGGGCGGGCGCCCTGCCTCCGGGCCCGTTCGGCCTCCCGTTCGATCTCGTGGCTTCTGGAGTCTTCTAGATGATAGAAAATCGGTGAACACGTTATTATCTCTATGTAAACCCGACGTGTGGGCCTTTCCTCCGTATTTTCTGATAACCCCCTGCAGAAACAGACAAACACCAAAACTCGTGGAATTCTGTCAAATAAAACCCTAAGTCTAGGTGTTGGTTGCATTTGGATCCTTTTCTTTATTTATTTGATAACTATATTTGGTACTTAAGGACCGTCAACAGTTAGCCACCATATATATCCACCTCATACATCATGCACATCTTGATTTGATTGTATGACTCAACTCTCTTTGGATCTATTGTTTGACTTTACAATATATGTATTGCAAGTATGCTCTTTCATGCTTTCTCCACTCCTATGAGCTCCACATAAGCCTTAGTTATAGGATGAGAAAGGCATAACATTTTTATTGCCTTGGTGAAAATCCATAAATACCACATATATTGAGAGACTTGAGAGTGTCATACAATGGAATTTCTAAGTTTTATTTTGAAATCTTACAAAAACTCTAGAACAATGGTGGAACAAAGAGCTTGAGATATAGTGCTTGACTTGATCGTTCTGTCTTTCAATTGCTTAAGACTCAAGTGAAGGCTAAGAAGCCCCATGGTTAAAGGTAATAGGGGTAAGTTTGAAAGTTATATCAGTTTATTCTAATTTGGAGGAGAATTCTTGATTGAACGCCTGTGTACTTTTGAGGCATGAAAGCATTGTAGCAACTCCTGATCTATTGATAAGTTTAGCTTTGCTCAGGGACTAGCAAAGGTTAAGTGTGGGGGAGCTTGTTGATGGCCATCTATCCTAAATTCGGTCATAAACTTCTCTACACACCTATGACCGGTGAAATGAAGTGCCCTACTAATATACCTTTGTCTTGCGCATTCCATTCCATCTCCGCCAATATTGATGCAACACATGCACCAACCTTGATCAACAAATGATATGATCCACTTCATATCATCACGTGACCTTATTGGTTCATCGACCTTGAACTCACTTGCCCTTCACCGTTGCCTTTATCCATCGGCGCCAAGTCTTGCTCAAGCTTCACTGCCACGCGATCGATCGCTCCAAAGCCTCCAACTTGCCCTTCATGCTTGCAACCAGTCCATCAAGCCAAGTCTTGTCTTGATCTTCTCTACCTTCGTCACATGACTCCATGTCAAGTCTCATATGCAATGAGCTTCTTCATCACATGTGTGAGCCTTGTAACAAATCCAAGCATCTTCACCGTCATGGCCTGAGTTGCTCACACAAGTGTACCTATGGACTAATCACCTGTGTATCTCACATTTAAACACATTAATTAGTTCACCTAGGTTGTCACTTAATTACCAAAACCAAACTAGGGAACTTTCACCGATGACGTTCGCCATCACCCCGCAAGCCCCACCACATAGTTGGCTTGCCCTAGGACCCGTCCTAGCCCCGTTGTCGCCGTAGCAACGAGACACCGAAGCTCCGCTGGGACCACCGCATTGCCGCGGACTCCGCCGAGCCCTTTGGTCGCCGCCATTCGGTTAGGTGACTCACCCATGAACCCAATCGGGGGAAAAAAGCCTTCTTTGGCTTCTTTGGCCATGCAACCGCCTCGCCATGGCTCGTCATCGTCGTTGGGCCGCCGTCGCCATGGCCAGCCACGCCCAAGCCACTACAGCCGCACCCGGAGCAGTAGTCACGTCCGCCAAAGCGTGGAGAAGTCGAAGAAGCCTGCTGGAGCCCCCTACCACACCGAGGGACCTCGCCGTCAACCTCACATAGACACCATCCGCCCTGGAGGCATGTCGGACGCTAGATACCCCAAGGCCTAGCCTTTAGCCTATCGGTGAACTCGCCATGAGCCCGCGCAGCCGTAGAGCCCTTTTGCAGCCCCGCCAAACGACCGAAATGCGTAGCTATGCGAGCTCACCGCCGATGAAGGGAGCGGCCAAGGAGGAAGAGGGAGCCGCAGTGCCCCGCACAACTCGGTGCACCGTAAACTGAAGGAGGAGTGGACACAATCCACCGTGGACCGTGACTGCGGTCCATGGACCCACACCACCTGGACCACCATGAGCCACGCCTGTAGACGTGAGCCCGTCAGTAGCCCACCAGTGCCACATGGATGGCCTAGGAGGATGACACATGTTCGAGCTGGGCCGGCCCAACTCGGCCCAAAATCCGACCCGTTAGGCCTAGTCCGAGCCCAGTCAACGCTGACCGTTGACCGACCCCCTGTTAGCGACCAACGCCATTTCGACCAACCAAAGTGCGCCACTTGTCAGCCTAGGGTTAACTGTTTTCTTTTCTTTTTTAGAAAATGATTTAAATTTAGAAAATTTGTAGGAAATTCATCCAACCTCAGAAAAAATGACACTAGAGTCTAAATTTTTCTAAAAATAAGCTCTACATCTTAAGCTTGTGTTTGAGTGCATTTGGATCTTTTGAATTTCTTTTGCTTCTTTGTG
The DNA here is from genome assembly GCA_022457205.1 of Saccharum spontaneum. Classification (NCBI taxonomy): domain Eukaryota; kingdom Viridiplantae; phylum Streptophyta; class Magnoliopsida; order Poales; family Poaceae; genus Saccharum; species Saccharum spontaneum. The sequence goes on from CM039580.1 coordinate 35,968,359, forward strand.
ATCATCTATAGGAGTCGTTTATTGCGAAATATGTCTCGTTTGGCAGACCCGAAGGAGCCGTAGACTGATGATGAGGACTACTCTGTCGAGCTAGGAGACGAACTGCCCGCAGGTGCTACATCCCACCCAACCTCCTAGAATCCTATTAGACATGCAATAATGTAGCTGCTAGTGCTTTATTTTATGCAATTGAACTATGATAGGTTGCATGGTATAATTTTGAAGCCTTTACCTTGACGCAACCTTTACCCCTGCACACTCGCAATTAGGATAGATGCTCGCTTTTACTTACTACTGCTTCTACAATGCATTATATCTGTGATGTGATGCCTGGTCAAGGATTGTTTGTGAGTGGCTAAGGCACATGGTGCCACTTAAACTGGTAACAACTTGGGGAGATCATGGCATGTGTCTTGGGTGTATGGTGAGGGTTGAGTCAATTGGACAGGATTCTATGACGAGTCTTGGGACAAGTCTTGCCAAGGGGATGTGACATGGGCATTCCCTACGAGAGGTGCCTATGGCAGGTACATGTGAGATGAGGAGGTCCGGGGTGGAGTGTCTTCATGGGACGAAGCTCTGGGATGGAGGTGTTATCGAAGCACGGGGCGTTGGTTATCCCCATTCGAGAAGATGTCCTGTCTGGTCCTTCTAAGGACTGGTACATCTAGATAACTGGGTCATAGGACCTTACTGACACACCACACATCCCTGTTTGGGTGGGAGACGGATGTTGACCTACCAGGGCGGTGCCACTACTGTCAGGTTGTTAGCGGATAGTGTAGGGAGGTACGGGCGTATGGCCCACACCCTCCTAAGACAGTGTAGTGACCTTTGGGGGCCTGCTACTATGTCTCACAGTCTCAGCGTGCCGGTGGACTTCGGGGTGGCCCAGGGCTGAGTGGCAGGGTGGTATCACACTAGTTTGGAAGGCAGGCCATAATCAGCCTAGGCGGTGCATGCGCCGATGATGGTGATCTTGTGGATTTTCGGGTGTACATGCTCTGCAGAGTTGATAGATCTATCGTATAGCTGCGTCCGTGGATATGAACATTCCTATGACCTACGCTTCCCTTGATCTGTGAGTGGAGTCCCTTCTCTTCTCCCCCCTGGGTTTTTTTGGTTTTCAGCTGTTAGCCGTTAAGGCAAGGTACGAGAGGGAGTTGTCCTTGCCACCTAGAGAGCGAGAGTATGGTGAGATGTGTGTGATGGGATGTGAAAACATGTGTGGATGAATTATTATAAAACGTTGAATTATTATAAAACTTGATTACACTTGCATAGGAAAAACTCTAGCCTGAAGTAGGTCTTTTCCTCTACCCTTGCATTCCAATACCACAAAGCAAATGCAAAGTATAGGGTGGAAGCCAGTGGCCAGTACAAATCATACTGATAATTGTTTGGCAGGTGATGAGCCTAAGTACGACTACCAGGGAGACGATTGGGAGGATTAGAGGTCTTGTTCTTTGCTCGAGTTTGGTTTGTGAAGATGGTGTCGTCGTCCACTGCTGTTCTACCTGGCGTTGTTCCTAATATTGCATGCTCTGAGTGATTCCACCAAGTGGCAATGTAATAATGAGTAAACCTTGCTATTTGTACTCTCCATAAGACAAGTATTCGATGTATAACTATGATATTGACTGTTATTCGATAAAGTGATGGAATGATCATCTGAAACTATCACGTTATGTGTTGAATCTATGGTCATGGAAATCAGGATTGTTTCATCACCAATGGGCAAGGGACATGTGGCAGAACCATCTGAAACAACTCACTCTCGGAGGCACTTGTCTTCCACTAGACACTATGTACTCCGAAAGTGAGCTAAATCAAACAGTTCTGTCGAGCACACCCCAAGGGAGAACTCAAAACAATCCACGTTTTACATTCAGAATCCAATAATGAGTACGAGCTTACAATACTTAGTCCATTTCTTGCAACATGGAGTCTTAGAAATTATTAATTACAATACCAGATTTTAGAATGCGATAATTAAATAGCGGAATGAAAATAAACATCTAGCAAAAATGATACAATGATCCATCTGTGCCCACAAGAAGAATCCTCCACACTAAAGCTACTCCTCAAGCTGCACCTACAATAAGGTAAAATAAACCCTGAGTACACAATGTACTCGCAAGACTTACCCGACGAGTGGAAATATATTTCCCGACTCTCAAGGAATATGATAGGCAGTTTGACTTGTGGTTTGTTTTGTTTTGTGAAAAGCATTACTAGTAGTTCATTCTTAAGATAAAGTTTATTAGTAGTCACGATTACTTCATTAGCTAACCATTCTATGTACACCTATTCTACTTTCAAGTAAGGGTTGAGCAATCAGAACCATTTTACCATCTTCTATTTTTTAGTTCTTATTATGGTGCTAGACTATAGCCAAGTCGTATCGTCATAAAAATGGCGATTCGTAAATCAATGTATCCCAGGGGTACCCCAAAACACACGCCTCACTTGTACCCCAGGCAGACCAACCCATTCCACTCCTATCTAGGGGTTCAGGTCCCCGTTCAAACTTGGACTCTAAGCCCCCACACGTGAGACCCGGTCTCAATGTAGTGCTTAGACCTCCACCTTTCTCCGCCTCCAATCAGTCGGTCTAGAAAGAGCCAAAACCCACAACAAGAGAGTAACAAGCATTCCCGCTCCCACAAGCAAGTATGTGTTCAGAATAATAAATCTGTGACATGACTATTATCCATAGCAACGGACAGTCCTCAATCGATACGGACAGGGAAACAGTGCAACCAAGCTAAGCCCGTGACCGCGGGACTCAACTTGTTACACCCGCCATTACCTATACCATATCCCTGTCTGGTCACCATTTTTCCTTCATCATTTTATTATGAGAGTATTAATCATCACCTATTGTGAGTAACAACAGGTTACTCACACTACTGATAACCTAAGCATAGAAACTACACGAACCTGCACCAGTAAGACTCATAGGATAGATATTTATATGCATGTGGTTTCCATAAAATTCCTGCAACTTAAATGCACAACACACATATATATACGGTGATCATCAAAAATAAGGGTTATGCATCAGGGTTTGCCTTGGGCAAGAGCAGTATCAACTGTGTCAGTCACGGGCGGCTCCGGGACTCCTTCCTGTGCGAGATTTTCTCCTCGTATTCTTCGACGATCTCCTCGTACTCCTGATCGCCGATGGTCACCGTCTACACCAACTGGTTTTCTATATGCATGCGATGATGTTGCAACAATTTAGTATTTTTGCAACAACAATTCTTAAAATAAAAAGTACACATTCTAAACTACTAAGCTAACTCTAATGACTAAGATATTAGTCTAACTATCATCTTCATCAAGCAAAGTGTTAAGCTCATCCTAACAAGTGCTTAAATTTATACATCAACATTATGTTCTTATTTATTTTATGCTTAGTGGATATTTAGCAACCCTAGTAAATAGTCTATTCTGAGGCTACAAAAATTACAGTAAGCGCATAATAATACTATGAAGATACTGTAAAAATTTCAAGATTAAAGTCATCACAGATTTGCCACAAAATTTCCTACAAATATTAAACCAATAATACTAAGCATTTTCAAATGATTTAATAGCTCTCGGCATCGTCACAAATTTGTATGAACTAATTATACTAACAGATAGATCATGAATTTAGGAATCTAGCAACATTGGTTTCACGATTTTTGAACACCTAAATGAATTGATATTAATTATCAAAGATCAACTCAGAAATAGAATTATAAAGCTATTTCTAATTTCTAAATAAAAGGAAAACACATTCACTAGCATGGCCCACTAACGCGCGGCTCGCGCAACGCAAGGCGGCTGTAACCTCCTAATTATGATGGCCCACAAGTACACATCATTGCCATAACGACTTCTAACAGTCGTACTTATGTTCACCATAACTAAAAAGGCCTGCTTTCCTCCGAACAGGATCCAATCACAGGAGTATTGCAATATTACAATAGTTTATTCAAAATATTCAACAGAGTAAAGTAGCGGAAGTCTTACAATAACATAGGTTTACAAACCAGTTTTTTTTCAAATCTTAAACCTTATGTAACATTATTACAAACCAGTAGTAGAGAAGTATCGTAGTAACTTTATTAAAACACCCAAACGAGATGCCTTGCCCAAAGGCCACACAGTCTACTCGTCGTCGCTTTCTTCAACCACGACGGTCATGCAACAAGGCTCGAAGCAGACTTGTTCATAAACCGCACCTGCAACAAGGGGTTCAACAAACCCTGAGTACGAGAGTACTCAACAAGACTTACCCGACTAAGACAAAGACTCCAAGGGCATGCTAGCTTTAGGGAATCAAGGTACGGGTAATCCAGAATCAAGATTTTCTTTTGCAGAAAAGCTTACTAAAGTAAGTCCTTATCTTCAACATTTTACTTTTACCATTGATGGTTCATTAACCAACTCTAGGTGATCCTAATCTAGATCAAAGTAATTATCATCAAATCCTTTCTCATTCTTTCTTTCATTCCAGTTCTTAACTACGATGCAAGTCAGGTGATCAAGTCTCCATAACCGAGGAGCAACGACGATTCGAAACGATTATACCCAGCTGGGGATCTCTAACATCATGACATATGTAGAACCGAATCTGCATATATCAACCCTCATTTAGATCTCCCAAAACCAGAACGTGTCCATCGCCACCCGAGAGTACAGTACTCCTCGAACCCGGCCTGATTCTAGCCCCGAGGGTACACGCTACTCTCGCCATCTCTCCACTCCCAGTACGAGGTTGGACGTTCTCGTAATGGAATCACTAACATATTGGGCTTACCCAAGGCATGAGGCTAGTTGCAAAGTCTCGAACACAACATGCTTACAACGAACGGACCTTAACTGACAAGGCGGAAACACTACATTGAGACTCCTTTCTCAATGCATGTTAGCAGTGGCCAAACCACCCGCCCGATCTTTCAAGTTTATTCTTATATTTCAATATTCATTCAATATGCCGTCATGGCCATGTAAACATTGCATTTAAAAGCTTAACTTCTAAGCATAGCAAAGCATACTACGCATTTTCCGTAAAACAGGTATCAAGGTTGATATTGCAATAATCAAGGATGATAATGCAGCAATTAGGTTATCACTCAACTCCTAATTACTTAATGCAATAAACCATAATATAAATAATAAAACATTTGTGAAATTCAAGGTAGGGTTTAAATGCACCGGGGCTTGCCTTGCTCTGACACGACTGACTCAGACTCGGGGACTCCAACGTCTGGTCCGGAACCCACCGACGATTGCTCTTCTCCGGAAACTGGCTCGACGGCTTCGGCTTCTTCGAAAGCGGAAACTACACGAATACATAATATGCTTTAACATGATGCTCGATGATAAACATGATGCTTGATGATAACATGCTACGAGTTACGACTTGAGTACAACTTCCCTTCATGGTACAGTCGTAAACAGAAAACCTACTAACTAGTAGCGACGATTTCCAGCGATACCAGCTTTTAACCTAAACAAGTTACTAACAAGCTCAATCATGAAATTAAGGTGCCAAAGATCACCAAAAGGTAGTGACCTAAGGACATCACTCAATCAAAAGGGCACACAACACTTAAAGTTCTCAAATTAACATTTATCTACTATTTAAATAATTAGGGCATAATTAGAAGTTGATCAAACTTTATCTAAACAAGCTCAAACTTTTTCTATGGGTTAAGAATGATTTATAACAGTGTCATAATAAATTTCATAATTTTTGGATAAATAAATTAATTATTAAAATTCCTGGAAGTTGCATTTAATCTTTATTGGAACCAATTAATTCTACTGCACAAAGTATTCAAATTCATGATTTAACATTTTTCCTAAATAGTTTATACATTGAGAAGCTTACACAAAAATTTTCATGAATTTTGGAACTCTACACAATTTTTAGTGAAATAAACAAATAATAGCACTATTCATTTATTTGAAAAAGGAAAAACAAAAACGAAAATTGAACCGGGCTGCTTCTCTTCCTCCCCTCCAGTCCGGCCCAGCCAAACGGCCCACACGACCACGCGCTTGCCCGCGCTCGCGCCTGGCAACGCGGCCCAGCAGGCGGCCCGCTTCGCTCGCGCGCCCGCGTCACCCCCTCCTCTCACTAACAGCCGGCCCCGCTTGTCATCTTCCTCCTCCCGACGTCCTTCTCTCCCGCCGTGAAAACACGATGACCGGCCGGCGACCTCAACGTCGGTCACCCAACCGAACTGACCAAAATGATCCATCCTTCCCCGCGAATCAACAACAACCCTAAATGCTAAGGTTCACCTTCCCCAGCACCCTCCCCGACGGCCATGGCGGCTCAGGACGACGGCACACGCTGCTCCGGCAAGACAAGCGAACAACAGCTCAAATTGAAGGGCCAGGGAGCTCCAGGGGCATACTACGAACACGAAATCATGATCGGTTGAAGCGGAGAAGCTCAGGAAGCGGCTGGCCACGGCAGGCGGCTTGACGGTGCTCGGTCGCCGAAATTGGAGAAGAAACAATCGCGCGGACGCTCTGGGAAAAATTGGATGATGCAAAGGGGTCTACAAGGTGCGCGGGAGAGAGGCGAAAGTGTTGACGTAGTTGCGCTGGCCAAAGGCAGCTCAACGATGGCGCCAGTGAGCAATGAAGTGGAGCGGCGGCGGTGGAAACTGGAAGAAGGAAAAGGGAAGGCGACGGTGGCCACAACTCATTTAAATAGGCGGCCAGGGTGCTTATCGCGGCTGCGAGAAGGTGCACGTGACTCCGAGCGGGACGGCTTGAGCAGAAGACCGTGGAAGGCCACAGCGGGCGGTCGGCCGGCGCCCATACCGGCCGGTGGCCGACGTTCATTGGCGTAGCACTGTAGCTCCCCCCCAAACTCTGAAATTCAAACTGATTTTTCAAATTACTTTCAAAATCATGTAACAACTTGAAAAACTTCCAATGTATGAAACCTTCAGAATTTCAAGATCTACAAGTTTTGTATTGAACACTTCTTCAAATTCTCACTGGATTTTAAAATTTGAGTTTAAATTCAAAAAGGGACACATTTTTCAGATTTGGTAATTTAGAAATTACTTTTGATTTTATATTGAAACTTCAAAATCTCCAAACATCAAAGTTGTATATCTTGACCAGACCTACAACTTTTCTGTTCAAAACTTTTTCAAATTTTGCCTCCATTTTGAAATCTTAGTTTGGGGACAAAAATGAGTCAAATCTGAAATTTGTTTATTTTCAAAATTGCTCCACATTTTAAACTAAAACTTTGAAAACTCAAAACACCAAAGTTGTAGCCCTTGAAAAGTTCTACAAACTTGGTTTTGAACTTTTTCCCAAATTTTGCTTAGATTTTGAATTATTTCAAAAGGGGTAAAACAGGGTTTTGAAATTTAGGGTTTTCGGAGGAATTTTAAATTGGAATTTGTTGCTACTTTGATTTGTGATTACTTAGTGATCAAAACCTCACCCAAGGGCATAATTTGGACCAACATGATATGGTTGACCAAATGCCACTCTCGGTTGACCAATTAGCTTTTGAAATTCTTTTACATTTCTCCCCAGATTTGAATTTGAATTCGAATCGGAAAACTCGTGACAAGTTTTGGGACTCCAATTCAAACTCAAACTTGGAGCTTCATTTTAGTGTTGTACTTGAGCTCATACCCTACACTTGACACTAGTGTGCAACACAGTCGCACACCTCAAATTACGCAGGGCATGGACTAAGTATTTGCGGTGGCATTCGAAATTAGGGTTTTTGAGTTCAGAGCACACCACTGAGAAGCACATCCAATCTAGATAAGTAAACTTATTTTAGTTGATGCATAACAAAATTAACCTAACAGGGATGCTTTGCAATGCATTATGATGACATGGCAGATTAATTAGCACTATAACACCCGGGGTGTTACAGCGGCCCATGCGGGAGAAGCCCACGCGCATTGGCGCATTTGCAAAAGAGCCCCCGCCCACAAGCGATATTATGCAAGCACTAAGCATACTATTCCATCAGTCAGTGTTTTTGCATGAACACCCTCACCCTATCACATCTTCGCAACGTGCTTGCCCCTGACATCCCCGCGCTCACCGGTGCGGCGAGCGGTGGCGCTGGGTGAGTACGCCAGCCACCAGGGGCTCGCGCCAGCCCATCAAGCGGGCTGACCAGCGCCTACGGCCTTTGCACCTACGCTACGCGGTGATGCGAAGCAGCGAGCTTTGCGGGAGGAAGCAGCAGCGGTGCACGGCCATCCGCGGCAGCGTAGCCATTCTGATGAGCAGGAGCATCCATGGACCTATCCAGCAAGCGCACGAGCATCCCAAGCTTACCATGGGCTTAGCCGAAGTGACGGTTGAGGCAAGGGGTGGCGGAAAATTGCTAGCCGCGTGCGACCCGAAGGGTGCAGCGGCTCACCCCGGCGGACACGGCCGCGTCAGCAGCGTTGGTGAGATGGTAGGGGTTCAGGTGAAGCGTGCAGGGTGACAAGGGAATTGAGGTGAAACTGGTGGTGCAGGTGGATTGGCTCTAGTGACTTCGTGGGGGCCGCTTCCTTCGGCATATGCTGATCACGGCCTTATCGGCTTGGCGGCGAGGAAACGCCAAAATTAGCGCTTGGCCATGCGTGGTTCAAGGCGGGGTAGGGTCGGGGAGATAGACCACCTACTGGCGACGACACGGACGTGAAGAATTGGCTCGAGGTGATATCCTTGCCGATTTAATGAAGTGGCTCGGTCGGCCATGGTGGTAGAGAGAAGAGGGGGTTAGGTTGGAGCTCGATTTGACCTTGTCGTGGCGGGATGCAGCTGACGCGATCGGGGAGACACCCACGCAGGCGGTACGGACAAGACGTGCGCACCCCGATCAGGCACGGCCCGCACGGCCACAGTGCCATAAATGGCAAAACGACGGCGAGCACGGCCATGTGCCTGCGCAGCGGTGCGCGCAGCAGCGGTAGTGGCATCGGGCTCGGGCGACAACGGTGTAGAGTCACTGGGCGTGGACACAATGGCAATGTGGCAGCAGCTCAGCGCGGTCGTGGAGCGGCAACAGCGACAGGCGCACAGCGCGGCCATAGAAGGTGGAGCAGAGCGGCAGTCGCACAGTAGCGGGTGCAAGGCCAGCGGGCTGGCCGGCAGGCGGCCAGCGGCCCCACTGTGACCGGCCACGCCAGGTGTCGGTACCAATAGTATAGGGGTACCCACATTTGACGATAATGAAAACTGAAACGATCAAGTCACGATAAAACACAACCCATTACGTGCGATAGGCCCGCCTCGTACGAGGCCGGCTCGACGAAATGCCTCGCCCGCGTCCTGTCTCCGGCTCGTACGAGGCCCCCTCGACGGGAGACCTCGACCGTGCTCCGATCCGCACGGGGCTCGACCCACCCCCGGGAGCGTTCCGATTCGCGTGAGCCCGGGTCGAGGCGCTCGACCCCCTCAGTCTCTACCTACCACGGGACGAAAAGTCAAAGTATTTAATGCAACCTACCAACCATCACCTACCGGCATGGCCGCGGTCTGGATCAACGTGGGAACATTACCTGTGTCAGTTTTCACTGTCTTACTGCCCATCCCGTGATGGGAGGTGAAAAACGTCACTATTCCCACCATGCCCCGTCCTGTGCGTCACTATTAACCCTCGAGGGAGAATACGACAAGGCCCGTATGCCGTAATTCCGGGGATTCGGACTTATCCGTTCGGCCTCGACCCGACCTCGACCACCGACACGGCGCAACAGGGAAGAAAGGACGGTATGGCACGGTGCTCTGCGTCATTTCAGCACCTCACCTTCCACGACATCACGTGCCCAGGCATGGCCCCCCACTTCTAGGGCACGTCGCTACAGTATCTCCAACAGGGACCGACAAAACATCGTTTCAAGGCCCCCGCTATCTTGGTCTCCTCACGTCCTATAAAAGGGGAGGCTGGGACTCCACAAGGGGAGGGAGGATGATCAGACGAACAGCCACGCACACACCACGTAGCGACCAACATCTCAAGCAATCATCTTGTACTCTTTCTTTTCCCCTTTTTGAGACTTGGGCTCGACACCCTCTCTCACAAGCTTGTAACCCCTACGCAAGCACTTCGGTGCAAGGAAATACAAATCTCTCTCACCCCCGCTGGACGTAGGGCCTTCTTTTGCCCGAACCAGGATAAACCCCCGTGTGTTCTCCTTGCATCACCATCCAGGAAAGGGACACGCAGCATTTTACTCGTTGGTTTAGGACCCCCTCGGGTCCGGACACCGACAGTTGGCGCGCCAGGTAGGGGAGCGCTGCGTGCTAACGTCGCTTTCCCGCCTTTTCCCTGGATGGCTGACCCCGAACGCCCTATCCCGTTGGCCACGGTGATCTGGTTCGGGAGTTTGGAGTTCATGTCGCTCGGCTATGGCTACGATATGGTCCTGCTCCCGCCAAGACACCCTACCGACGAGGATTACGAGCTCTCCCAGCCTGGGGGAGCAGTCCGCCGGTACCGTCGCTCCAGGCTGGCGCGAGCCGCTCGGCGGCGGCGAGCCCGGCGCAACCATCGTCTCCACCTGACGGAGGGCAATGGGATCCCCCGGTTCGGCGCTTCCCAGTCAGACGCCGGCCCGGATTTTCTCGTGGGAAGTCTGGGCACGATGGGCCTGGCCGAGGACAGCATGCCAGCGGAGAACCCCGCCGCTCCTCCGCCTGGTGCAACGTCGCTGCCCCGTGCCTCCCTCCCGGCGAGGGCGGCAACGTCACCTTCGCCGTTTCCGGTTGGGCTATTTCCGGCCGCCCAGGCGTATGCTTCTTCCGTAAGCACTCGTATGAGTGCTTATGAGGAACTCCCTGGGCACCACCTACGCTCTGCCCTTGACCTCGTCGCGTCCACGCCGGCTTCTGATTACCTGGACTCTACTGAGGCGTCAGGAACAGAACCCCGTGTGGCCGCCTCCCCACGCCGCAACCCTGATAGCGGCCCACAACGAACACATATCCCCCCGTCATACTATTATTTCGGCGCCCCTGACTCCGACTCGGCTGATGACACCTACGATCCGACCCGCGAGTGCTTCAACGTCGATGTTGAAGGCGCATCGGATTCGCAGGAAGAACAGCCGGTCGGAGGAAGGCACACGCCCCCTCATGACGGGCACCCTGCCGGGCAAGGCGAGGCTCAGCTCCTTGCGGATCAGGGGGCGCAGCTCGACCAAATCCGCGAGTTACGGGAAAGGCTCGACGAAGAACAAGAAAATCTGCGTCTACTCCAACAAACTCTCGAGCATGAGCGTGCGGAACGCGTACTTGGCGGGAGAGCTCGCGAAAGAGCTCGCGACGTCAACCGCCGCATCGACGAGGACCGGATGACCGATCCCCCGGTCTTCGCTCGAGCCAGCCAGAATGTCGTCGCCGCCGCCATGCTCCTCCGAAACATGCCCGAGCCATCGAATTCCGAAGCGCGCCGGGCTCGAGATGAGATCCGAGAACTCCTGGAGACTGCTGCCCTGCAGCAGGCCGAGAGCTCTGCCTCGAGGCGACGCGAACCCGCCTCGGAGCGGCTCGCGGAGCCCTCTCGGCGAGAGAGAGAGGCCTCGGTTCATCCCGAACCTGCCCGACGAATCCGGATGGTTCCCGCCCCTGAGCTCGTCGCACATGACCAGGGACCTCGAGACACCTGTGGCAACATCGTCGAGCGCCGCACGCGCAAGCACGGTGACAGTGTGGCTCGAGGCTACCACGTGCACAGGGGCGGGCGCTATGACAGTTCGGAGGATCGCAGCCCTTCGCCCGAGCCTCCGGGCCCTCGGGTCTTCAGCAAGGCAATCCGTGAGACGCTACTCCCGGCGCGGTTCCGCCCTCCCACGACTCTCGCCAAATACAACGGCGAGACCAAACCCGAACTTTGGCTCGCCGACTTCCGCTTGGCGTGTCAGTTGGGCGGGGCCACCGACGACCGAGTCATCATCCGCCAGCTCCCCCTGTTCCTCTCCGACACCGCTCGAGCCTGGCTCGAGGACCTGCCGCCCCAACAGATCCACGACTGGGGCGACCTCGTCAGGGTGTTCGAGGGGAACTTCAAGGGAACTTACATGCGCCCCGGCAACTCGTGGGACCTCCGGAGTTGCAAGCAGAAGCCAGGTGAATCCCTCCGGGATTACATTCGGCGTTTCTCCAGGCAACGCACCGAGCTGCCCAATGTCACCGACTCTGATGTAATTATGGCCTTCCTCTCGGGCACCACTTGCAAGGAGTTGGTCCGAGAGTTAGGGCGTCACACCCCGCTCACTGCCAACGGGCTGATGGACATCGTCACCAACTTCGCCGCCGGCGAGGAGGCAGTTGGTGCCATCTTTGGCGGCGAGCAGGGCACTGGCAAGCAGAAGACCGACGATCCTGCGAGCTCCGCCCGAGGCTCCAAAAGGAACAACCGCAAGAAGAAGAAGGGCCAGCAGGGCAAGCTCGAGGCCCCGGCCGACGAGCTTGTCGCTGCTGCCGAACGCAAGAAGCCTCGAGGCCCCCCCGGCGGGGGCGTCTTCGACAAAATGCTCAAAGAACCGTGCCCTTACCACAAGGGGCCCACTAATCATAACCTCGAGGATTGTCATATGCTCCGCAGGTACTTCGAGGGCGCTGGCAACAAGGCCGCCGACAAGAAGGAAGACCCAAAGGGTGATGGCAAGGAGGAGGGATTCCCCGAGATCCACGACTGCTTCATGATCTACGGAGGACCCTCAACCCGCCTCTCAGCGCGCCAGCGCAAGCGAGAGCGGCGTGAGGTCTTCTCCGTGCAGACGGCGGTCCCTCGCTTCCTTGATTGGTCCGCGGTGGCCATCACTTTCGACCGTGATGATCATCCGGACTACATCCCCAATCCGGGGGTCTACCCACTTGTCGTTGATCCCGTCATCGCCAACACGCGCCTCACCAAGGTACTCATGGACGGCGGAAGCAGCCTCAACATCATCTACTCACAAACCCTCGACCTCCTGGGGGTCGAGAGGGCGCGCCTGCAACCTAGCGTCGGGGGCTTCCACGGTGTCGTGCCAGGGAAGCGGGCAGAACCCCTCGGACGGGTCGATCTGCCCGTTTGTTTCGGCACACCGGCCAACTTCAGGAAGGAGACCCTCACCTTCGAAGTGGTCGGATTCCGTGGGACATACCACGCCATCCTCGGACGCCCGTGCTACGCCAAGTTCATGGCCGTGCCAAACTACACCTATCTCAAGCTCAAGATGCCCGGCCCAAACGGCGTCATCACAGTGGGGCCCTCATACGAACATGCCTACGAGTGCGACGTCGAGTGCGTCGAACACGGCGAGGCGGTTTTGGAATCGGCAACCTTGGCCGCAGACCTCGACGGTCTCGCCAACGAGATTCCCGATCCGAAACGCCACGCCGGCGGCTTCGAGCCCGCGGAAGACGTCAAGCTCGTGCCCCTCGACCCCGCTGATCCCAATGGGAAGGCGCTGAACGTCAGCGCCACCCTCGACCCGAAATAGGAAGCCGTGCTCGTCGACTTTCTCCGCGCAAATGTCGACATTTTTGCGTGGAGTCCCTCGGATATGCCGGGCATACCCAGGGAAGTCGCCGAGCACGCCTTGGAGATCCGGGCTGGGTCCAAACCGGTGAAGCAACGCCTGCGCCGCTTCGACGAGGAGAAGCGCAGGGTCATCGGCGAAGAGATCCACAAGCTACTAGAGGCCAGGTTCATCAAGGAGGTTCACCATCCCGAATGGCTAGCTAATCCTGTATTAGTTAGGAAAAAGAGTGGGAAGTGGAGGATGTGTGTAGACTATACTAGTTTAAATAAAGCATGTCCGAAAGTTCCCTTTCCTTTGCCACGCATTGATCAAATCGTTGATTCAACTGCGGGATGTGAAACTCTTTCGTTCTTAGATGCCTACTCCGGTTACCATCAGATAAAAATGAAGGAGTCCGATCAGCTCGCGACTTCATTCATCACCCCTTTTGGCATGTATTGCTACGTTACGATGCCCTTCGGTCTCCGGAATGCAGGGGCAACGTACCAGCGATGCATGCAACACGTTTTCGGAGAACACATCGGACCAACCGTCGAGGCATACGTCGATGACATCGTAGTCAAGACCAAACGAGCCGACAATCTAATAAACGACCTCGACGTCGCCTTCAAATGCCTTCGAGCAAAGAATATCAAGCTCAATCCAGAAAAGTGCGTTTTTGGCGTCCCCCGAGGGATGCTTCTGGGGTTCATCGTGTCCAAGCGGGGCATCGAGGCCAATCCAGAAAAAATCTCTGCCATAACCAAGATGGCCCCCATCCGAGATCTGAAAGGCGTACAGAGGGTCACGGGCTGCTTAGCGGCGCTCAGCCGTTTCATTTCGCGCCTCGGCGAGAAAGCGCTCCCTCTGTACCGCCTCTTGAAGAAATCGGAGCATTTTTCCTGGACCCTCGAGGCTGAGGAAGCACTCACCAAGCTCAAGGCCACACTCTCTAACTCGCCAATTCTCGTCCCTCCAACCCCAGGAGAGCCGCTCCTACTCTATGTCGCTGCGACATCACAAGTAGTCAGCGCAGTCCTGGTCGTCGAACGGGCCGAGGAAGCTCATGCCTTGCTCGTCCAAAGGCCGGTCTATTTCATTAGTGAAGTGCTCTCAGAAACCAAGGTCCGTTACCCCCAAATCCAGAAACTGCTTTACGCTGTCATTTTAACACGGCGTAAGCTCCGACACTACTTTGAGGGCCACCCAGTTACTGTGGTTTCCTCTTTCCCCCTGGGAGAGATAGCCCAGAACCGGGAAGCTACGGGTAGGATCGCCAAGTGGGCGGTCGAGCTCATGGGCGAGACCCTGTCCTACGCGCCGCGCAAAGCCATAAAGTCACAAGTGTTGGCAGATTTCTTGGCTGAATGGACCGACACTCAGCTCCCTCCCACACAGCTCCAGGCCGAGCTCTGGACCATGTACTTCGATGGGTCTTTGATGAAAACAGGAGCAGGCGCGGGCTTGCTCTTCATCTCGCCCCTCGGAGTTCACATGCGCTACGTCATCCGGCTCCATTTCCCTGCATCCAACAACGTCGCCGAATACGAGGCACTCGTCGCGGGGCTAAGGATCGCCATCGAGCTCGGGGTCCGCCACCTTGATGTTCGAGGCGATTCCCAGCTAGTGATCGACCAAGTCATGAAGAGCTCGAGCTGCCGCAACCCCAAAATGGAAGCCTACTGCCAAGAGGTACGACGCCTCGAGGATAAATTTCATGGCCTCGAGCTCACCCACATAGCACGCAAATATAATGAGGCCGCTGATGAGCTCGCAAAAATCGCGTCAAGTCGAACTACGGTCCCACCCGACGTTTTCGCAAAAGATCTCCAAAGGCCATCCGTCGACCATGGGTTGGACGGAGGGGTCGACGGGTCGTCACTCGACCCCCCACCTGAGGCAGAGGCCCCCTCGACCGGGGCCGAGGCCATGCAGGTGGAAGGATCGACCCCACCATCTGACATCGAGACTGATTGGCGCGCACCATACCTCGACTATCTTATCCAAGGAGACCTCCCCTCGAGTAAGACCGAGGCCCGACGGATCGCTCGACGGGCCAAAACCTTTGTGATCATTGGTGACAGCAGGGAGCTGTACCGCCGCAGCCCTACGGGCATTCTCCAACGTTGCATCACAAGCAAGGAAGGCAAGGACCTGCTCAATGACCTGCACTCGGGGGCTTGCGGTCACCACGCTGCGCCTCGAACCCTCGTCGGAAATGCCTTTCGACAAGGGTTCTATTGGCCGACCGCGGTCTCCGACGCCGTCAAGCTAGTACGCTCCTGTGAAGGTTGTCAGTACTATGCAAGGCAGACCCACCTCCCGGCACATGCTCTACAAACCATTCCCATCACATGGCCATTTGCCGTTTGGGGACTCGACCTCGTCGGACCGCTCAAAAGAACTACTGGTGGCTTCACCCATTTACTTGTCGCAATCGACAAGTTTTCCAAGTGGATCGAGGCTCGTCCCATCACCAGTATTAGGTCCGAACAAGCTGTGATCTTCTTTACCGACATCATCCATCGATTTGGGGTTCCGAACTGCATTATCACTGACAACGGCACCCAGTTCACTGGTAAAAAGTTTCTGGATTTTCTGTGACCACCATCACATTCGCGTGCTCTGGTCGGCCGTAGCTCATCCAAAAACGAACGGCCAAGTAGAGCGCGCCAATGGCATGCTCCTACAAGGCCTAAAACCCAGAATTTTCGACAAGCTAAGCAAGCACGGCAAAAGATGGGCCGCCGAGCTACCCTCGGTCCTGTGGAGCCTGAGAACAACGCCGAGTCGAGCCACGGGGTTCACTCCGTTCTTCTTGGTCTACGGATCCGAGGCTATGCTTCCGACTGATATAGAATACGGATCCCCAAGGTTAAAAGCCTACAACGAAAGAAATAACGACGCCGCAAGAGAGGACGCCCTCGACCAGCTCGAGGAAGCCCGAGATGTGGCCTTGTTACATTCTGCCAGGTACCAGCAGAGTCTCCGACGCTACCACGACAGACACATACGCAGGCGTGACCTCAACGTCGGCGATTTGGTGCTACGTCGGAACCAGAACACCAAGGGACGCCACAAACTCACGCCACCATGGGAAGGACCGTACATCATCGCAGAAGTACTAAAGCCGGGCACCTACAAGCTATCCAACGAGAAGGGCGAAATCTTCACCAACGCTTGGAACATTGAACAGCTACGTCGCTTTTTTCCTTAGAAAGCCTCGAGGCCTTGTATTTCCTTTTTCATCAATAAAGACTACAGTGATGTTCAAACTTTCGTTTCACAGTGAGGAAGGATCGACTCTGCACTCCCAGAATCGACCCTCCCTCGGGGGCTACAAGGGGGGAACCCCCCTGTCGGTACCAATAGTATAGGGGTACCCACATTTGACGATAATGAAAACTGAAACGATCAAGTCACGATAAAACACAACCCATTACGTGCGATAGGCCCGCCTCGTACGAGGCCGGCTCGACGAAATGCCTCGACCGCGTCCTGTCTCCGGCTCGTACGAGGCCCCCTCGACGGGAGACCTCGACCGTGCTCCGATCCGCACGGGGCTCGACCCACCCCCGGGAGCGTTCCGATTCGCGTAAGCCCGGGTC
>CM039580.1:35985568-36015458 GCA_022457205.1 Saccharum spontaneum
CACAGATGTCTCACTACTTGAACAGTTTCATGTAAATGCTGCATCAATATTTCCATGGAAGTCAGGAATCAGGACAAGTGCTGCTCGCTACAGCGCCCACATAATTGTAGAAATATACCAAGTAGAGTAACGCGATTAGAAAATGGTCTTTACCGGTAGGAAAAAAAACCTACAGGTGCATATAAAGTTTAACCTATATTTATTTATTAAAATTGCAGTACAACCACCGACTAATTCTTCTGAACTTCTTCCCAACATCTATCATGCTGGTGCAGAAGGTGCTCAACGTGGTTGAGGAATCCCGTTTGCTATCAGCAGGTTATTAGACTTCATTTTAGGTATGTTCATCGGATCAGGATATTTAGTATTGTAGTGATAGATGTTCGGGATCACAGAGAGGTAGAGCGAGAGGGTTGATAGGTTACAAACCGTCAAATGCCGTAGTTGTCGAAGCTCCGGCCGGGGTTTCGTTGACGGACGCCATCTGCGCGCCGGCAGCGACGATCGGTGGAGAGGGAGTGACGCTGTGGCGTTCTCGGTGGCGGCGTGACCTTCGGATGGCGTTGCCGGCGTCGGTGGTGCTTCCCGTCGTTGGCAGCGCCCCTTCTCAAGATCGGGTCTAGAGATAGGATATCGGTGGGGTGACTGGCGGCGTGGTGAACCTCGTACCTCGAGCCCCGGCCCCCACCTTCCTTTTTATAGCGCTGTGCGACGGAGGCCCACCAACCATATCGGGTTGGGCGCCCCCGATCAGGCGCGCGAGATCAAGGCCCAAAGGCCGTTGGGCCTACTGGTGAAGAGATCAAACCTAACATTCTCCCCCTTGATCTCTCATCATTTTCTTCGTTCTTTAATTTCATATTCAATCTTTCGATTCATATTTTTTTTCTTGTTTCTATCCTATTCCATTGCAGATCAGTGTATTGAACTGTTTCATCGTCACAGCAATTAGTGCTGTTAGATTAACAGCCACAACACATTTCTCTGTTTTAGAATAAAATTTCTTCTGGGCCCTTCGTATGTTCGGGAATCATAGGCTTTCCCTTAAACCCATGCCGGCTACGTGTTCTCTGAACACGTTGGGTGGTAAGCCCTTAGTGAGCGGATCCGCGAGCATTTTCTCTGTACTTATATGCTCAAGATTTATAATATGATCCCGAACTTTATCTTTTACAACATAGTACTTTATGTCAATGTGTTTGGCAGCACCACTTGACCTATTGTTGTAAGCATATTGTACCGCTGGGTTGTTATCACAATACAACCTCATCGGTTCATTTATATCATCGATCACTTTCAATCCGGGTATGAATTTCTTTAGCCAATTCACCTGCCCCGTTGCCTCATAGCATGCTACAAACTCGGCATACATTGTCGAGGATGTAGTTACGGTTTGTTTGGAGCTTTTCCACGATATAGCCCCTCCTGCGAGAGTAAATATATATCCTGACGTGGATTTTCTCTTCTCCCGCATAATCGGAATCTGAATACCCCTCTATCTGCAGGGAATCAGATCTTCTATACGTTAGCATGAGGCCTCTCGTACCCTGCAAATAACGTAGGACTTTCTTCACCAATTTCCAATGTTCTATTCCTGAATTCTTTTGATATCTGCCAAGTATCCCGGTGACAAAAGCCAAGTCAGGGCGTGTACACACTTGAGCATATTGTAAACTTCCAACTGCTGAAGCATACGGTACCGCTTTCATTCGGTTAATCTCATATTCATTCTTGGGACATTGATGTTCCCCATATCTATCGCCCTTGACAATAGGAGCAGGTGAAGAACTGCACGCATGCATACTAAATTTCTTCAAAATCTTTTCTATGTATGCCTTTTGCGACAGTCCCAGTACCCCTTTCTTCTATCTCAGTGAATCTCTATTCCCAAAACATACGAGGCCTCACCGAGATCTTTCATATCGAAGTTTGAGGACAAGAATTTCTTCGTTTCCATTAGTAGACTGACATCACTGCTAGCAAGCATGATATCATCCACATACAAAATTAGGAATATATACTTTCCATTCTTGAATTTTGCGTAAACGCAATTGTCCTCAATATTCTCCTTAAACCCAAAACCTTTTATCGTTCTATCAAATTTCAAATACCACTGTCTTAAGGCTTGTTTCAATCCGTAGATTGATTTCTTTAGGCGGCATCCCATATTTTCTTTTCCTTTTACAACAAAACCTTTCGGTTGTGCCATATAAACATTTTCTTCCAAATCCCCGTTAAAGAACGCCGTTCTTACATCCATTTGATGTAACTCCAAATCACAGTGGGCCACAAGTGCCATTATAATTCTGAAAGAATCTTTACATGAGACTGGAGAAAACGTCTCATTGTAATCAATCCCTTCTCTTTGCGTAAAGCCTTTCGCCACAAGTCGCGCTTTAAATCTTTCTATATTCCCTTGCGAGTCATATTTTGTTTTGTAGATCCATTTATAACCTACTGTTTTGGCTCCCTTAGGAATAATTTTCAAGTCCCAAACTTTGTTGGTACTTATTGATTTCATTTCATCTTCCATGGCCTTAAGCCACTTCGATGAGTGGTCGCTTCTCATGGCATCTTCAAATGAGGTGGGATCATCCCCCATCTGAAATTCTTCTGTTTCATAAACTTCATAGTCATTAGAAATAGCTGACCTTCTTGTTCTTTGGGACCTTCTTGGGGCCTCTGGCACTTGTTCCACATTGGGCTGTTGTTGTTCTTCCTCATGTGCGACGTTTGGTTCTATGGGGTCCTCAAGGACAGCCTCCTCAAGGACAGGTTCCTCATGTTCATTTATTGTCGTCACGGGAGAACTTGCAACAGGTGTTGGCTCTGCAGTGTCATGCACTATCGGCTCAACAGCAATAGGTAGCGTAAAGAGTGGTTCTTCAACCATCGGAGTGGGTACATGTACCCGTTTCTCCTGTAGGCTTATTTCTCGTGCTACCATGCTCCCCCTGATCATGTTATCCTCCAAGAACACAGCGTGTCTTGTTTCTACAATCTTCGTATGTCTGTCAGGACAATAAAATCGATATCCTTTCGATCTTTCTGGATAGCCAATAAAATGGTAGCTGACTGTCTTGGAGTCTAACTTTCCTATGTTTGGGTTAAACACTTTTGCCTCAGCTGGACAGCCCCACACACGCAAATGGTTAAGTGAGGGTTCCCTTCCTGTCCATAATTCATACGGTGTTTTAGACACCGATTTACTTGGTACTCGATTAAGTATGTGAATGGCAGTTTTCAGTGCCTCCATCCATAAACTAATCGGTAAAGTGGAGTAACTTATCATGCTTCTTACCATATCCATTAGGGTACGGTTACGTCTTTCAGCCACTCCATTCTGCTGAGGCTCCCCCGGTGTGGAGTACTGAGCGACTATGCCATTTTCCTGTAGAAACTTTGCAAACGGTCCAGAAATTTAGCCATATGGGGTATGTCGCCCATAGTACTCTCCACCTCGGTCTGATCGTACTATCTTTATTTTCTTATCATGCTGATTTTCAACCTCAGCTTTAAATATTTTGAATTTATCCAATGCTTCCGATCTTTCTTTAATTAGATAAATATAGCCATAACGAGAGTAGTCGTCTGTGAATGTTATAAACGAATCATAACCATCCACGCTTTTCACAGGAAATGGACCACATATATCAGTGTGGATAATTTCCAAAGTTTCTGTGCTTTGTTTGGCATTTTTCTTAATTTTCTTGACATACTTTCCTTTGATGCAATCAACGCATTGTTCTAAATCTGAAAATTCTAAGTGCGGAAGAATTGATTCTTTAATTAGCCGTTCCATTCTCCCCCTCGAAATATGGCCCAAGCGACAGTGCCATAATTTCGAAGAGGCATCATCAATTCGTTTCCGGTTCTTAATTACATTCGCAGATGGGGAATCATTCATATTCTCATCGCATATATTGTTCGCATTTTCATCAAGAGATAATAAATAAAGCTTGTCTTGTCGGAAGGTAAGACCAACACATTCATTATTAACAAGTATCTTACATTTTCCATCACCAAAATGTCAATCAATTCTATCATCATCAAGTTTCGAAACACTTATTAAATTTCTACGCAAAGAGGGAACATAAAGTACTTCTTTAAGTCTAAGTACAAAGCCGTTGTTCAATTCTAAAGATAAATCTCCAATCGCTTCAACATCGGCTTGTACTCCATTTGCAACTTTAATCGTTCTTTCTCCTCTTTGCAAGGTTCTCGTCCCACTTAACCCCTGTAAAGAATTTGCAACATGAGTAGTTGCTCCTGAATCAACCCACCAAGTGGATTTAGCATAACATAAATACAGGGATTCATCTACAAATGTAATAAATTCATCACCTCTTTTCAGTAGAGATTTCAGGAAGTTTGGACAGTCTCTCTTGTAGTGTCCCTTCTTAAAGCAGTGCTTGCATTGATCCTTTTCAGCTCCACCATAGGAGTTGCTCTACTGATTTTCAGATTCCTGGGGTTTCTTTCCCTGAGAGTTTGAGGAAGAGGCCTTGTCCCACTTAGGTTTCCCTTGTGGTTTAGAATTTTTGTTATTAAAGTTCTTTCTTTTATTATCCTTCACAAAATGAGCGGACTCACTCTGTGAGGATTTTATCCTCTCCTCTTCTTGAGCACACATTGAGATAAGTCTTTCTATGCCCCATCTTTCAGGCTGCATATTGTAGTTCACAATGAAAGTATCATATTCTTTTGGCAAGGAAGCAAAAATCAAATGAATCAGGAAATCATCTTCCTTCAAATTCATCTCTTTTAGCTTAGATGTCGTAGTGTTCATCTTCAAGATGTGCTCTCTAATGCTACCACCAGTATATTTTTCATTTACAAGTTTCTTTATCAGTAAACTTGCTGTGGCCTTGGTAGACCCAGTAAACTGACTCTTGATTTTATCAAGATATTCTGTGGCAGTAGCACATTCAGGGATTGAACCCCTTATCTGTTCTTCTATGGTGGCCTTAGCTACCAATAAGCACTTGCGGTTGGAGAGGGTCCATTGCCTATGTTCAAGATCATATTTCATTCTTATTTCAGCATGATCACGCTTTCGAGCAGTGAAATCAGCGTCAGATTCATTATCTTCTCTCACCGGATCCACAGGTTCAGTGGGACACGGTGAGATGATGGCATAATCGACCTCTCCCAATGCAAGTTTAAGTTCATATTTCTCCCGCCACACACGGTAATTTGTCCCGTTGAGTATCGGGATGTTCGAGATGTTCACAATGCATTTGCCTCCTGAAACCACATCAGAGTAAGTGAGAAATATTTATACATGGAATCATATGCTTTAACTCAACGTTGGTCAAATTGAAACATATAATTCATCTATGCAATAATTTTACATCACCGTTGGGCAGAAATAAAATTAATGCACAATTTTCATGAGTCAAAATTATAATATTGTTATTAACAACGTTGGTCAGAAAATAACAATACTACAACTCATCTTATTATTCATTTTTCAAAACCAAATTCTCCCGTTGGTTCGAATTTGATAATGAAAACAATTATATCAAGTACGCAGCGAAAACAATAATAAAATTCTCATAATGTTATTTTTCAGAAGCACTAAAAAATTTTCATTATTTCTGAGCAAAATGTCGTTGGACAAGTTTGCACGAAGATTCCTATCAAAATTTCATTCAAATTCATTCAAAAATATTCATCGAATTCATATAAATATTGCTTCTGAAAAATAATTTCATCTTCTTGAAATTCGGCCCGAAGGCCCATCTTTCTCGGCCTGCTTCGGCCCAGTCGCGCGCCATGCGCCCTCCCGCGCCTAGCAAACCACGGCCCGCGGCCAATTCGGCCCAGAAGCAGCTGCACGCCAATGAAGCCCATTTCTCTGCAGCCGCCATATACGCGAAAACGGCCCGTGGCCCACTGCGCGCGCTGCACTCCCGCGCCCGGGCCCTAACCTGGGCCTGGGCCGGCATTGTGCTCGCCCGCCTGGGCCTAAAGCTGGCCCAGCTAATCACCGATCGATCCTGACCGTAGATCCTGATCCGACGGCCGAGAGTGAAGATCGGGTGAATAAAACCTTTCCTGGCCGCCTTTCACCCGAAACCCTAAGCTAGTTTCTTCTCCACCTCTCATTCTCCATTCTTAGCCGCAGCAGCAAGGGCAGCCGCCACGGATTCCTTTGCGCCGTCGCCGGCCCCCTCGCCGGCGCGCGTGCTCCCCAACGGGTGAGCACGCCACCGTCGAGCGGCCTGGCCACGGCGCTACCTTGGCCAGCCCGGCGAGTCCGGCCCCCGGCTTGGTTTTTTTTCTCCGGCGAGTCCGGCCCCCGGCTCGGCTTCTTCTCCGGCGAGTCCGGCTAGGGTTTGTTCTTGCCGGTTCATTTTCTTTGCCTTTCATTTCTTTCTTTTCGTTCATCCGAATGGAAAATTGGGATTAGGGTTACAGTTCGTCCCCTCTTTCGGATTAGTGTCTAGGGTTTTTTTGGTTTTCTTAATTTCCTTTCCCGATCCACAATAGATCGGACGGATTCACTCCCCGATCTGTTTTCTTATCGAACCGTCGGCTCCGGTACCAATATTAGACTTCATTTTAGGTATGTTCATCGGATCGGGATATTTAGCATTGTAGTGATAGATGTTCGGGATCATAGAGAGGTAGAGCGAGAGGGTTGATAGGTTACAAACCGTCAAATGCCGTAGTTGTCGAAGCTCCAGCCGGGGTTTCGTTGACGGACGCCATCTGCGCGCCGGCAGCGACGGTCGGTGGAGAGGGAGTGACACTGTGGCGTTCTCGGTGGCGGCGTGACCTTCGGATGGCGTTGCCGGCGTCGGTGGTGTTTCCCGTCGCTGGCAGCGCCCCTTCTCAAGATCGGGTCTAGGGATAGGATATCGGTGGGGTGACTGGCGGCGTGATGAACCTCGTACCTCGAGCCCCGGTCCCCACCTTCCTTTTTATAGCGCTGTGCGACGGGGGCCCACCAACCATATCGGGTTAGGTGCCCCCGATCAGGACGCGAGATCAAGGCCCAAAGGCCGTTGGGCCTACTGGTGAAGAGATCAAACCTAACACAGGTGAGTACCTTTTTGTGGTGCATCTGCTAGGATCGGCTGGCAGCCTGGCAGTGGCACTTGCGCTGCTCTGTAACGATCAGATAGCTAGAATTTTTGCAGGAGAGGAAGACCAGGGTAGTTTAGGGTTCTATGTTTGACTGTTTGTTTGTTTGTTCAACATGTCTGAATGCTCAACTACCTCTTGTGCTCCTCGCATCCTGGCGACCTTTTAACATCCCTGCTGGCTATCCCCTCTTCAACAGAAGATGATTTGTTACAACAGGACATATTAGACACTGCAGAAGAAAGTGTACATGTTCGTCGCATACTCAGGCATATCTTTCTGAACCGTCCCGACAGATCCAAGCAAGCAAACTAACAGGCTACCAGAAGCAATATATACCTACGCAGAAACTACCTGCGCAGAAACTCCAACAGTTCTAGAGCCTTAAGTTTCTCAAGTTCTAGCACCAAAGACAAGAACTAGGAAAGCTTATTGGTAGAACTGGTTGACTAAGAAATTATTATGGGAGTCGCCAATTGCAAGAATTAGTCTGTACTCTGTAGTCAACTTAGGTGTTTTACTTTATTGCCATACTTATTATTCATTGCTCCATTTGATGGGAAGGGCTAAATATGTAACTGAATATAGATATCAGAAGGCAGCAAGCTAAGAGAAACTATTGTCACTTTATTTTCCTTGCCCTTTTGTGGTTGTGCATGATAAGTTCTTAGTTCTCTCTGAAATTCTGAGTCTTTTTGACGATGGAAGTGCAGCTCCCAGCATACGTTTTCCCTGAATGGATGACGGGTATATCTATGCCACTTGAAAATAATTTCATATACATATCCTTTTCATAACAGTAGTAGAAAACTAGAAATGAATCAAGTACAAAAAAGTAAGAACTTCTTATTAAACATATCATATCAGAAAGGCATACAAAGAAATACAGCAAATCTCCTTAAACAGATAATGTTTTTTTTACTGAAATTGCTATATAACAGTTGATTATAATCCTTCTGGCCTTCCTCTAAACATTACATCTTAAAGCATACAAAGAAAGGCAGCAAATCTCCTGCTGTACTGTGGAGAAGAAGATTGGATTGCTAAGTATAGTAGGGAAGATATAATTACTCCATTCTTTAGCTTGTATCACTTGTAAAAAACATTGGTACGGAAGATGGATCACTCTTTTCTTTCGAAAGAAAATGATTGATAGGCCGCACCTTTTGCATAATTTTGTATTGCATGCGATCAACAAACAAGAAAACAGAATACCTCAACTTCGCAATGGAAAAGAGCATCCCATACCACAGCCAGAATCCAAAAACAATTCCAGCGATCACACAGTAGTACAGCCATGGGTCCTGGAATTCTCTGCCATTTCCCTCATCAAATGCATGTGACGGATCTTGGCAAGAAATGTTCAAAGGAGGTCCACAGAGCCCAGGATTGTTGCTGTAAATTGATGCGTCAGTGAGGGTCTGAAGTTGACTCCCAGTGGGTATCTTGCCTGATAAATTGTTGTTCGAGAGATTCAGTGTATTGAGGTATACCAAACTACTCAAGCTTGGAGGGATGGTTCCTGATAGTTCATTCAACGAGAGGTCAAGCGACTCAAGAACATTCAAACTTCCAATGTGTTCAGGAATTCCACATGACAGATTATTTCTTGACAAGTTCAGAAATCGGAGGCCTTGGAGATTGGTTAACTCTTCAGGGATGCAATGAGACAGTGAATTGCCTGACAAATCGATGCCCGTCATCAGCTCAAGTATTCTTTGGAATATCAGCTCTTGTCCCTTCCAGATGATGTCAATTCTATCCTGATAGGTGGACCCATCTAGCGATCCTATACTGGAGTTAATTTTCGGATGCTTCATGGATTCCAAGTTTCCCAACTCTATTGGGATCAATCCTGTCAATCCATTGTGGGACAAGTCTAGCAACTGAAGTTGTGAAAGCTGTGATAACTCCGGAGGAATTTGACCAGTGAAGTTGTTCGAACTAAGTCTAAGGATTTTCAGTGCTGGAGCACCGCTTCCAATCCAACGAGGAATATCACCATGGAACCTGTTGTTCCCAATATCTACAGTGGCCAGCTGCTGGCATCCCCCAACGACACTTGGAAATTCTCCAGTGAAGTTATTGCCGGCAAGATGGAGCGATTCTAGAGAACAGTTGTGGGTCAGTGGGGCTTCAGGTATCTTACCCGAGAAAAAGTTGTGTGATAGGTCCATAAACTGCAGAGCCTGCATCTCCCACCAGCAGTCCGGCAGCTCTCCGGTGAGATTGTTGTTGGACAGGTCCAGTATCTGCAGGGACAGCAGCTTGCAGAAGGCCGCGCCGGACCTGTTGGAAGAGGAGGAGCTGTTGAGCATGTTGAAGCTGCTGTCGTATAGGCGCCGTGCCGGTGCCACCTCATCAGAGAAGCTATCGTCGGCGAAGCTCTCGTCGATGTTGTCGTAGTCGTCTGCCGGTGCCACCTCATCAGAGAAGCTGCCGTCGGCGAAGCTCACATCAAAGTCGTCGTAGTCGACCTCATCAGAGAAGCTGCCGTCGGCGAAGCTCACATCGAAGTCGTCGTAGCCGTCAAGGTCCATGCTCATCGCCAGGTGCACTGAGGAGGATAGTAGCAGGAGGCAGAGGCAGAGGTAGATGAGAAGGATTTGGGAGCCTCGTGCGTGCTCTGCCATGGCTAGCTCTGGGTTTGAGCCTTGGAAGCTAGTGGTAGTGGGCGATCTTTTGTTGTTAGTTTTCAGCTCGGAGGCCACTTGTGTATGATTAAGTAACAAGTGCAGCGTGGTTGACGACGACCACGGACTCGCGGTCGTTGTGGCATTTGGAGCACACATCGTGCACGGGGAACACGGCACTAGGACTAGCGGTGCAATGGTGGCCGGCAAGACCACGGTGGGCACTCTCAGACCAACGACCGACTACTGGGCCTAGTTTAGATTCCAGAATTTACCTCCAAATTTCACTATGC
Organism: Saccharum spontaneum; assembly: GCA_022457205.1. NCBI lineage: Eukaryota > Viridiplantae > Streptophyta > Magnoliopsida > Poales > Poaceae > Saccharum > Saccharum spontaneum. The sequence goes on from CM039580.1 coordinate 35,995,587, forward strand.
AAAAAGAAGATTTCCCATCATATCAAAATGTCGGCACATATATGAAGTACTAAATGTAGATGAAATCAAAAACTAATTGCACAGTTTTGTTGTACTTTACGAGATAAACATTTTGAGCCTAATTAATTAAAATTTGGACAATTATTACCATAAAAAACAAAAGTGCTACAGTACTCGAGGATGGCACTGTGCAAATTTGGCCACCCCCGAGTCGGGGATCTAAACGAGGCCCTAGTCAAGAACGAAAAGCGAGAAGGAAATGAATTTAGGTAGGGGGTTTTGTGAGAAGTACCTTGAAAACGATGGTACTCGTGGGTGCACAAGCCAGTCGCGTCCACTTCCTCAGCCATTTCGTCATTCTGGCGAGCACTTGGGAAACGTCCGGCCCGCATCGTCCTGCTGCTGCGCCTTGGATACGTCACAACTCACAAGATACGCAGACGCCGTCGATGAGGCGTTCCGTCGAACAACGTCCGTGCACGCACACGACGCACGGACGCCCGCGTTGTGTAACTGCACTAACGTCGCGTCGACTCAGGGAGAGAATCCGGCCTCTGGAAACTAGATGGTTCGCCGAGGACCGCATCCATCATCGGATCATCCATGGAAGAGCATGTAAATCTCGGCTTATTGGGCGTCGTCGCCCTGCTGCCAAACCGCCTGCTGCAGCTGTTGGTGGGGAGGGAGAGACTTTCCGAGAGAGTTTGATGTGTTGGCGTGTTGCAGCCGGCTGGGCCGAGGTCCGTGATTCTTAGCCTCATGGGCTTTGGCTCGACGGCTGGAAAGCGCGTCTCAAGCAATGCCAAAATCATTTGCTCAAAAAAAAAAAAAACAATGCCAATATCATCCACTCAAAAAAAAGAGGCAATGCCAATATCATCTCTCAAAAAAAAAATCACTCTCTCTCTCTCTCTCAAACAAAAAGCAATGCCGATATCACTACATAACCCACCACAGCACGACTTCACGAGTGGATCTCACTATCACACTTTTGCATATCGTGCACCATCACATACATTGTGTAAATAATTCAAGTTTACATAAGAGTTCGTCAAGTTCACAACCTAACAGTTTCATTTGTTGTAAAAAAGGACACCTAACAGTTTTGTTGGTGTTTGACCCGGGAGGGCCCTAAGCCGACGAGTGAATTTGTGCCGCGTGCTCCTTACTCCGGATGGTGATGCAAAGAGAATACACGGGGGTTTATCCTGGTTCGGACGAAGAAGGCCCTACGTCCAGCGGGGAAAGGAGAGAATTGTATTTCCTTGCATCTAAGTGCTTTTGTAGGGGTTACAAGCCGTGAGAGAGGGAGCCGGTCCCAAGTCTCAAAGAAAGAGTACAATGGAGTGTTGCTTGAGATGTTGATCTCAGAAATGGGGAGATGTCTCGCTTTTTTGTCTTTCGTTGTCCGTTGTCCGTCGTCCATCGTCCGTCCGGAGTGCTCCTTGTCCTCCCCTTTTATAGACTCAAGGAGAGGATAAGGCTTACAACAAGACCTAGGAGGTGCCTTGGAGGGGAAGGCGGCGTGGGTACTGTTGGTGTTGCTGTGGCGACGTGCCCGGTACATGCAGGCCATCCCTGGGGTGTCGTGGTGATGTTGATGATGGGACGGCGGTACATCCGGGGTGCTGCAGAGGACGTGGGATTCTCTGTGGTCGACGTATGGGCAGTAGTCTCCTTGCTCGATGGCGGTCGAGGCCGGGTCGGAACGTGGCGGAGGAGGGTCAACGGGAAATGGATAAGACCGAGCCCCAGAAATCCCGGGACATGACGGTCGGACAGTGCGTGTCATGGCGGGAATTGTGGCTGCCTTTCGTTGCCCATTCCGGGATGAGCAGTAAAAAGTAAGACTAGACGCGGACGCTGCTCCCACGCCGGTGGCGCTGTGGCCACGTTGGTGGAAGTGGTGGCATTAAATGCTTTGTCGGTGAGTAGGTGGGTGAGGCAGGGTCGACCGGGTCGACCTTAGGTCGTGCGAGTCGGAGAATTTCCGGGGGTCGAGGCTTCCCGTCGAGCGAGCCTCGTACGAGTCAGAACGCGGTCGAGGGCGTCCTGTCTGCATACGCGTGTGGCCCAGACGGGTGTATCCGTGTGGGTGGAGCCTCAACTCGCTCTCTCTTTAGGAGGTTTTCAGGGCACGGATTCCTTGAGGGTTTACTCCTTTTAATCGCTGGTTTTCGGGTACCCCTAATTTAGGTACCGACATGTTTCATCACTCTCGTGCATTAGTACGTAAATAAAATGTTCCAAATTACAAGAGCTTCTCGAGGAGTTTTATAAACCAATTCTTTTTTTTTTTTGACCGTGCCGAGGCATGTTTTGCATTAAGAGGCAGAAACGGCCTAGTTCACATTACAAGTTCAGATTAGTAATCACATGATTACCAAACCGAACCCCAGCTTGACAACAAATTAGAGATATTATGCAAAACTGTTAGGGGCTAGCTACATAGCGCAGCCCATTACAACAACTGTAGTAGCGTCCGAATATGACCGTAACCCGCCCTGGACCACTCTTTGGCCTCTTCAACAATCTTTACCAGCAGTTGAGCAGGAGGCGTGGATGGCCCACCAAATGTCCTCGTATTCCGCTCCTTCCAAATCATCCAGCTTTATAAACCAACTCCCTATTTTGATATTTTAGCGAAAATGGAATGAAGTGTCCTATAACATTTTGGTAAAAGAGCTCCTTAAGAGTAAAATGTTGCTAAATATTCTCTCCAACTCGTAAGTTTTCGTAGTCGAGAGGAACTCCATATCCGCTCCCCCTTTGACATTTTTCTCAGGAGATCAGAGTAAATTAGACACATGCGTAAATTAAGGAAATAAAGGATTCTAAATGAGAAAGTGGTAAGAGACAAAAAAAAAACTAATAAAAAGGACATGTTGGTTAGAAATAGTTTGAAGTTACCAATGCAAAAACACGTACGATACTGTTGGAAAATGACAAAATTTGAGATTGCTATTGCATCTGTTAACTTGTTAGATCTATTAGTTTAACATATAAACTATACCAAACTCTGGGAGATGCTCTAAGTCTCGTTAGTTTTGTACTAAGTCAAATTGCTCTAACTTTGATCTCATCTATAGTAAAATGCACCAACATCGACCACGTCACTGTAACTGGGTCTGGGGGGAGACCACGTCACTGTGTATCACAAAACAAGCATATATTTTTATTAAAATTGCTATATAACAGTCGACTAGAATCCTTCTCGCATTCTTCTCAATATTACACCATTACAAAGGCATCAAATCTCCTATCGTACTTTTTTTTTTCCCGAAAGCATGCATTAGCACATGCTTCATTAAGGGAAGTGGGAAAAGTTACATAGCCCATGGCTTTCGACGGCGAGGTGCCACAGCAAGCAAACCGGCGGAACACTAACAGCAATCATCGGCTTCAACGGTGGAGCTAACTAGTTGTACTAAGTGAATAACTAATTGCGCGACCAGAGAAGTTAACGACGCTCTCTAGTTCGCTGCAGCGAGCAGCGACGACAAGCTCCGCCACCCGGCGGCAAGGCAGGAGTCTGCTTCCTCTTGGATAAGGGCAAGGACCTGCACCGTCGTTCTAGCGTTGTGGTCGAAGGTCCGTCTGTTGCGTTCTTTCCAAATGACCCAGGAGATGAGCAGGACGAGGGAGTCGAGGCCGTGTCTGAACGCTTGGGGGATGGCAACCCGAGTCAGCAGCCACCAATTGGCTAGGGCAGAGTCGTGGCGCGGCCCAAGCTGCTGCAGACCCGCACTCGTGAGCAGCCGGACCCAGACCTCGCACGTACGTGAAGGAGCAAGAAGCCAGCAAATGATCGGTGGTCTCGTCTGTTGATCGCAGAGTGCACAGTTGGCCTCAGGCTGAAGGCCACGGCGTTTCCGGCGCTCGGCCGTCCACAAGTGACCGTTCGCCGTCCACTTCCAGATGAAGCGGTCTGAGGAATGCGGCGATAGCTGGAATGTCTCGACCATGTCCCAAAGGTGGACATATTCACAGAGGACAGCGGCGGTTGGAGCGCCGGTGACGTCCTGTAACACCCTCGGTGTTACGCCCTAAATAACCTGCTAAATCATGTCATGAGCATCATATTTATGTGTTATTGCATGTGTTAAAGTATTAAGATAAATTTTTGTCAACTAAAATGGCTAATAAAAATGTTAAATAAAAATTGATTCAATAGCTCATGTTATATCAAGTCGGGTTGAAAACCAATTTTTATTGAGCAAAAATAGTATAGAACATATATGTGGCACTAAAATAAAGTTTGAAGTATGAACTTTATAGATGACAATGCAACTCTTGTCTTAGAAAAATGGCACATCTAGCTAGTACTTCTAATAGCTTAAAAAGGGAATTTGAAATTGAATTCAGCTCGAAGTTGAGAAGTCTAAATACAAGTTTGACGGTACCAAGTTCACGAATTTATTCTGAGAAATTTAGCTAAGGAATGATGTCGTGTTTTAGCCTTGGTTGAGAGCCTAATGTGCCCTCTTTAACATAGTGAAGGTGGTTTGGTCCCAACCTCGTTGGTTTAGTTTCTAGGGATGCTTTAAAAATCGTGCACGTAAACATGTCTCGGTCGGTCGGCTTGTTTGCGCGGTCACCAACTCCTCATGGCTTGACGTCGTGCTCTCGGCTGCACGCCTGCGTGCGCGCACGGCCGGAGCCAGTTAGCCGAGCCTGCCCTTGGCCGTGGCCTGGTGTCGGTGTCCGGACCCGAGGGGGTCCTAAACCAACGAGTAAAATGCTGCGTGTCCCTTTCCTGGATGGTGATGCAAGGAGAACACACGGGGGTTTATCCTGGTTCGGGCAAAAGAAGGCCCTACGTCCAGCGGGGGTGAGAGAGATTTGTATTTCCTTGCACCGAAGTGCTTGCGTAGGGGTTACAAGCTTGTGAGAGAGGGTGTCGAGCCCAAGTCTCAAAAAGGGGAAAAGAAAGAGTACAAGATGATTGCTTGAGATGTTGGTCGCTACGTGGTGTGTGCGTGGCTGTTCGTCTGATCATCCTCCCTCCCCTTGTGGAGTCCCAGCCTCCCCTTTTATAGGACGTGAGGAGACCAAGATAGCGGGGGCCTTGAAACGATGTTTTGTCGGTCCCTGTTGGAGATACTGTAGCGACGTGCCCTAGAAGTGGGGGGCCATGCCTGGGCACGTGATGTCGTGGAAGGTGAGGTGCTGAAATGACGCAGAGCACCGTGCCATACCGTCCTTTCTTCCCTGTTGCGCCGTGTCGGTGGTCGAGGTCGGGTCGAGGCCGAACGGATAAGTCCGAATCCCCGGAATTACGGCATACGGGCCTTGTCGTATTCTCCCTCGAGGGTTAATAGTGACGCACAGGACGGGGCATGGTGGGAATAGTGACGTTTTTCACCTCCCATCACGGGATGGGCAGTAAGACAGTGAAAACTGACACAGGTAATGTTCCCACGTTGATCCAGACCGCGGCCATGCCGATAGGTGATGGTTGGTAGGTTGCATTAAATACTTTGACTTTTCGTCCCGTGGTAGGTAGAGACTGAGGGGGTCGAGCGCCTCGACCCGGGCTCACGCGAATCGGAACGCTCCCGGGGGTGGGTCGAGCCCCGTGCGGATCGGAGCACGGTCGAGGTCTCCCGTCGAGGGGGCCTCGTACGAGCCGGAGACAGGACGCGGGCGAGGCATTTCGTCGAGCCGGCCTCGTACGAGGCGGGCCTATCGCACGTAATGGGTTGTGTTTTATCGTGACTTGATCGTTTCAGTTTTCATTATCGTCAAATGTGGGTACCCCTATACTATTGGTACCGACAGTAGCCCCAGAGCCTTTAGGTGAGTGAACGTTCACTCTCCTTAAGGCTTATTTACCGATGAACTGGAGTCATAGCGTCGTTTATCTTTTTTTTTTAGCAGGGATGCCTAGGCGTTCTCAGTACTTCTCCGGTGGGGGCGCGCGAGCGCACCCGCCGGGTGTAGCCCCCGAGGCCTCGGTGGAGTGTTGAGAAAATCTCCTCCGAGGTCTTGTTTACATTTTTTATCAGGGAGTAATTGATGCGGCCGAGCCCCCGAGCCTCGCGCGCACGAGGTCGATCAGAGTCCCTGCCGTCTTTCGTTGTCCGTCCCTCGCGCTCTTCCTCCGGAAAGGAAGAGGAGGGGTGGGGAACGTCGTACTACCCCGTTTGGGCGAGTCCGGCGATCTCCGGTGAGCTGCTAGCGGGGAGATTCAAGTGAGAGTTCGTGCTCCAGTCGTTAGGAGTCGGCTTGTGGCCCGGAGGCACTCTACGAAAATGCCAAGGAGTGGTCGTGCGGATGTCGGTTCCCTTCGACGGGATCCGAGGGCTCGTTGCCTCCCCCGTGGGGATTCCGGCTTCGACCTCGTCCTCTGGCCTCGAATACGTCCTGGGGCGCCTCGAGAGCGTGGCTCGAGCCCTGGCCATGTATGAGCGCATCCCTGGTCGTCCCTTGCTCTGTGCTCGAGGGCGGCTGTCGGAACCCAGGTCGAGGGCCAGCCTCTGTTCCCTCGAGACTTAAAGCGGGCCCGGAGCCCGTTAGCGGAATATCGGGATATCCGTCCGCGGATCTCGCCCCGCCCGTTTAGCCAGGCGCGCCTTTTTAGGGCGAGATCGGCGCGGTAGTGGGCGGCGTGGCGTTCGGTTACTGCGTGGGGACGGCCACGTGCCCCGCTCCTGTAAGGCAAGAAGGACGGTTAGGTGGGCGCATTTATTACGGGAAACTGTTGCTACCTTTTCGCGCGGCCGTTGAACTTCTTCCCGGTCTATAAAAACGCGGCCCTGGGGTCTGTGTTCCCCTCCGGTTCTTTGCGTTCTTGCCATCCTTTGCCTTAGGAAACCCTAGCCCCCTTGCGCTTTCCGTCCGCATTGCCGCCGCCGCCGCCGTTTTTCCCCACGCCTTTCCTCCCCGCCGGCGCTGATGGCTGGAAAGAGCCAGTTCCTCGCTACCGACGGCTGGGCCTCCTCTTCCGTGACGGAGAAGAAGCTGGAGGAGCTAGTCGCGGATGGGTTGCTGCGGCCGAGGACGAGCCGGTCGCGGCCGGAGTGGATCGCGCCGCCGTCGACCCATCGGGAGCCGGCCCCCCCGGAAGGCTACGTGGTGAGCTTCGTAAGCTTCCACGAACGGGGGTTCGGTATCCCGTCGTCAGCCTTCATGCGGGCGCTCCTCCACTACTACCGGGTGGAGCTCCACCACCTCGCCCCCAACGCCATTGCGCAGGCCGCCATCTTCGCGGCGGTCTGCGAGGGATACCTCGGGGTGGAGCCGCAGTGGAACCTGTGGCTCCACCTTTTCAAGGCCGAGCTTTTCGCGCGGAACGCGGGAGCGAAGGGCGCCTTCTACGCCGTGCGAGTAGGGAGCTGCGTCCTCCAGTTGAGGTCGAGTCGGACGGAACAGTACATCCCGGCGCGCCTCATCTCTTCGAACAGCGGGTGGCATACGGGCTGGTTCTACCTCCGCAACGACGAGAACCAGCTGCCGAGGTATACCGGCCGCGTGCTGACCGCCCGGGAGGACAACTGGGTGTACGGCGTGCCGGACGTCGAGAAGCCGCGCCTGAACCCGTTGCTGGCGGCGCTGCAGCAGCTTCGTGCTCGAGGCCTGACGGCGGCGGCAGTAGCGACGGCGTTCCACCGTCGTCGGGTGATGCCGCTGTGCCGACGCCGCCTGCGCCTCGACCAGATGACCCCGGAGGCGTCTTTGGAGGGGAGCCGGATGTCGCACGAGACCCTCACCCCCGAGGAGGGGCTTCGCCGAGCCCGCCGGATGGTGGGGACCTTCAAGGCGGAGGAAGCCGACCGGCTCCCCATGAGGCCCACTGAGGGGTTCGAGCCCGTGGTAAGCTCCTTAGTACGCTCGTCTTTTTAGTTCGATTCGCGTCTGAGACCTTCCCCTGATCCGGTCGACGCCATTGCGCAGGACTTATCGGCGTTGCGGGAGACTCGACCGCCGGTTCCGGAGGACCAACCTGCTCGGGACGCTCGACGGGAGCACGCCTCGAAGCAGAAGGCGGCCAAGGAGTCGACCAAGAAGCGGGCGGCCCGGAAGTCCAGGGAGAAGGAGCGCGCGGAGAAAACTCCGGCGCCAACAGGCCCTCGACGGGCTCCCTTTAGAGCCGTCGCCCTCCGAGACCATGTCAGGAGAGGACGACGGCAGCAGCGGCGAGGATGACGACGCCTTGTCGCGGTACGAGGCCGCGACCGGGCTGGGGAACCTCCCCGACATCCGCCCTCTGCTGGAGCCCCTCGCGGGGCCATCCTCCTCGGTTGTTGTGGTCGAGGAGGTCGAGGAGGACGACGAGGAAGAGGAGAAGAGGAAGAAGAAGAAGGAGGAGGAAAAGAGGGAGGCGGGCCCCTCGGCGGGAGGGGTCGCCTCGCCCTGGACCCAGCCAGGGGGGTCGACAGGGGCGCCTGCCCCAGCCCAGGCCCCGCAAGCTCAGGCGGGGACGGGGGTGGGGGTGCCGACATCGTCGTCGGCGGCGCCTTCATCGGGCGTGAAGACCCGAGGCCAGTTGGCCTCGGAGGCGCAGAAAGCGCGTAGCGGCGCACCGGCGAGAGCCCCGAGGAGCGCCCGGTCCGTGGGTGGGGCTGCCGCGAGGCCGCCGCCCGCGACCTCGAGCGGCTCGGACCGTGGGGGGTCGAGGCCCCTGGTGCCGATTTCTGGGTAAGCTTCTGAATAGAAAGGGACCCGTCTTATTTCCTGATTTCGTCGATCGACTCATCCTTTATTTTTCAGGCTGAAGCGGAAGGCGGAGACCATGGGGCCCACCCCCGTGAAGTCCCTTCGAGCCAGCGCCTCCGTCCTTAACCGGTCGGCGGCACAGGACGCTGCCTGGGTCCGCGAAGTCGAGGCGGCGAAGGAGCGCCGTCGGCAACGGGAGGCCGCGGGTGCCTCGACGGCTGTCGGCCCCGATCCTGCGGTGACGGGGTCGGAGCCGGCAAGGATGGTGGCGCCCGGCCCGGTCGAGGCGGAGCCCAAGGCGCTGCCCTCGGCTGAGGCCACCATCGAGGTGGCCACGGAGGAGGCGGCCGCAGAGGCGACCGTGGAGGGGGCTGCACCAGCGCCGGAGCAGGAGGTGGCGCCGGCGAGGGAGCCGCAGCCGCGGCAGGACCTACTGGCGCGGCTGATGGGCATGACGGAAGGTGGGGCCGTCGGGCCTTCTGCCGGAGCCCCGGAGGCGGCGGCGCCGGAAGTTGAGGCGCCGGTCGCGGGGGTACCGGCGGTGGGAGCGCCGGCGTCCGAGCCGCCGTCGGGCGAGATACCGGCCGCAGGGGCGTCTACGGCAGAAGTGCCGGCTCCGGAGGCACTGGCTGCCGAGGGGCCGGTCACTGCCGAGGGACAGGCGCCCGTGGTCATCGTCCTCGACGACGCCCCCCTAGACAAGGGAAAGGAGATCGTGGGGGCCGAGGAGGGCGAGACCACAAGCCGGGTGGAAGCCTCGGCCCCTGCCGGGGGTGCGAGCGAAGCCGGCCCCTCGACCGGGCCGGGAGGTGCCCCGGCTGGGGCGTCATCGTCGTGGCCGGACTTCGCCGCGCTGGCGATAGCGCGGGCCGAGGAGGAGATCCCGAGGTGGGGAGGGCCGCCCCTTGCGTTCAAGGATGCCGCAAACCTCGACGGCGAGCCCATCCTCGTCCTGAACGACAGGGATGAGGTCCACCGCTGGCAGTACCTCGAGGGCGTCCGCCAACACCTCGCTCGGCTGCTCAGCGTGGCGTCCGACGCTGTTACGCGGGGCATGCTGGACGCCACGGAGGTATGACCAAGTCGCCGGCTTACTCCGTGGGTCTTCGTGTCTTTTTCCCTTGGACTCATTACGTTTTTTGATTTTTCTTGAATTAGGAACTCAAAGAGGCCTCCCGCCGAAAGTCACTCTTCATCCGGGGTGAGAGTGGTGTGTGGGCGTCGCTGTCTCGGCAACGGGCCCTGGTCGAGGAGACTCAGAAGAGGCTCGCCGATCGGTCCGCTGAGATGGCGGAACTGCGCACCGCCTTCTCGACGGTGAAGGAAGAGGCGATGCAGGCGTGGGCGGCCGAGGCCTCGATGCGCACCGAGGCAGACAAGGCCCGGGAAGAGGCTGTCCAGGCCCGCCGAGACCTCGAGCCCCTGTCGGCGCGGGTCAAGGAGCTCGAGGAGGACGTCTCCCAGGTTGGCCGTCAGCGGGACGCCCTCAACGTCCAGATCGGGCAGGTGACAGCCCAGCTTGGCGCGCTGAAGGGCGAGGTCTCGGTGCTGAATGGGGCCGTCCAGGAGAAGGACGCGGCGCTCCAGACCGCCCTCCAGGAGATCGAGGCCCTGAAGGCGGCCGTTCGTGAGAAGGACAGCGCCCTCCTGGGGCTCGAACGAACGTGCGGGGGGCTCGGCGACGAGGTCGTGGGTTTGAAGACTCACGTCGAGGGTAAGTACAATCTGTTGTAGTTATGCCGTCGATGCGTCGTATTGGGTGCTAATGTTGGCTTGTCGTATTCCAGAGCTGGAGCGCGAGAACCAGGAGGCCCACTCGACCGCGAACTCCCTGCAGAGCCTCCTGGAAGCCGAGACCCGGAGGACTCAGTTGCTCGAGGGCGCGATCACCACGGTGTGCGACGGTCTGGGGGTCGGACCCGACGCCGACACCGGAGAGGACGCCCCAGGGAACTGCTTCATCCGTCGGATGGCCGCGCTAGGTCATTTTGCCCGGGAGAAGATACGGGACAGCCTCCACCACGGCGTAAAGAGGGCACTGGCCGTCGTTCGCTCTGGTTTTGTGTTCGACATGGAGCTCGTCGCCGACGGCTTCATCACAGACCCGGAGCGGACGGACGCGGAGAACGCAGATGCCTACTTGGATCTGATCGAAGCCGCGGAGGGGCCTGGGAGCCGCCTGGCCTCGCTCTTCGAGCCCGAGGTGGTGCCGCCCGCTGACGACGAAGGCCTGTGAGCCAAATCTGGGCACGGAGGCCCGTGTAATAAGTTAGTTATTTTGAATTTTGGTCGTGGTGACCCTGGGGGCCTTAAGAACTCAAAACTTAAACTAGTTTGTGACGAATCTAGTTTTATTCGAGCCTTTTTTCCCTTTCGGCCTGGGTTGTGTTCTCATACGATTTACTTAACGCGCAGTCACGCCCTTTGGCGTGGGGAGCGAGTGGAGGTACCGTAGCCTCGGGGGCGTAAGCGATCTCGCGGCTCGACTTCCCTCGAGTTTCAGGGTGCTCTTGCGGCCTTGTAGATCGCGTGAGAAACTGACCTAGGCGGCAGGGAGTGTGCTACTCTCTTTCAAAGTTAAGAACCGTTATAAGACCTACTTAGCGTGCGGTTGCGCCCCTAGAAGGCATGAGGGGTGAGTGGAGGTACCATAGCCCCAGAGGCTTAGGTTGTACTCCTGGCTCGAGAGCCCTTTCGCACCTTAGGGTGCTCTTGCAGCGAAGTGGATCGGAAAAGCGGTTCTTAAATTTTAAAAGAGAGTACAAGTTTTTTCAGGGACTGGGGGTGTCGGTGTCCGGACCCGAGGGGGTCCTAAACCAACGAGTAAAATGCTGCGTGTCCCTTTCCTGGATGGTGATGCAAGGAGAACACACGGGGGTTTATCCTGGTTCGGGCAAAAGAAGGCCCTACGTCCAGCGGGGGTGAGAGAGATTTGTATTTCCTTGCACCGGAGTGCTTGCGTAGGGGTTACAAGCTTGTGAGAGAGGGTGTCGAGCCCAAGTCTCAAAAAGGGGAAAAGAAAGAGTACAAGATGATTGCTTGAGATGTTGGTCGCTACGTGGTGTGTGCGTGGCTGTTCGTCTGATCATCCTCTCTCCCCTTGTGGAGTCCCAGCCTCCCCTTTTATAGGACGTGAGGAGACCAAGATAGCGGGGGCCTTGAAACGATGTTTTGTCGGTCCCTGTTGGAGATACTGTAGCGACGTGCCCTAGAAGTGGGGGGCCATGCCTGGGCACGTGATGTCGTAGAAGGTGAGGTGCTGAAATGACGCGGAGCACCGTGCCATACCGTCCTTTCTTCCCTGTTGCGCCGTGTCGGTGGTCGAGGTCGGGTCGAGGCCGAACGGATAAGTCCGAATCCCCGGAATTACGGCATACGGGCCTTGTCGTATTCTCCCTCGAGGGTTAATAGTGACGCACAGGACGGGGCATGGTGGGAATAGTGACGTTTTTCACCTCCCATCACGGGATGGGCAGTAAGACAGTGAAAACTGACACAGGTAATGTTCCCACGTTGATCCAGACCGCGTCCATGCCGGTAGGTGATGGTTGGTAGGTTGCATTAAATACTTTGACTTTCCGTCCCGTGGTAGGTAGAGACTGAGGGGGTCGAGCGCCTCGACCCGGGCTTACGCGAATCGGAACGCTCCCGGGGGTGGGTCGAGCCCCGTGCGGATCGGAGCACGGTCGAGGTCTCCCGTCGAGGGGGCCTCGTACGAGCCGGAGACAGGACGCGGTCGAGGCATTTCGTCGAGCCGGCCTCGTACGAGGCGGGCCTATCGCACGTAATGGGTTGTGTTTTATCGTGACTTGATCGTTTCAGTTTTCATTATCGTCAAATGTGGGTACCCCTATACTATTGGTACCGACAGTAGCCCCCGAGCCTTTAGGTGAGTGAACGTTCACTCTCCTTAAGGCTTATTTACCGATGAACTGGAGTCATAGCGTCGTTTATCTTTTTTTTTAGCAGGGATGCCTAGGCGTTCTCAGTACTTCTCCGGTGGGGGCGCGCGAGCGCACCCGCCGGGTGTAGCCCCCGAGGCCTCGGTGGAGTGTTGAGAAAATCTCCTCCGAGGTCTTGTTTACATTTTTTATCAGGGAGTAATTGATGCGGCCGAGCCCCCGAGCCTCGCGCGCACGAGGTCGATCAGAGTCCCTGCCGTCTTTCGTTGTCCGTCCCTCGCGCTCTTCCTCCGGAAAGGAAGAGGAGGGGTGGGGAACGTCGTACTACCCCGTTTGGGCGAGTCCGGCGATCTCCGGTGAGCTGCTAGCGGGGAGATTCAAGTGAGAGTTCGTGCTCCAGTCGTTAGGAGTCGGCTTGTGGCCCGGAGGCACTCTACGAAAATGCCAAGGAGTGGTCGTGCGGATGTCGGTTCCCTTCGACGGGATCCGAGGGCTCGTTGCCTCCCCCGTGGGGATTCCGGCTTCGACCTCGTCCTCTGGCCTCGAATACGTCCTGGGGCGCCTCGAGAGCGTGGCTCGAGCCCTGGCCATGTATGAGCGCATCCCTGGTCGTCCCTTGCTCTGTGCTCGAGGGCGGCTGTCGGAACCCAGGTCGAGGGCCAGCCTCTGTTCCCTCGAGACTTAAAGCGGGCCCGGAGCCCGTTAGCGGAATATCGGGATATCCGTCCGCGGATCTCGCCCCGCCCGTTTAGCCAGGCGCGCCTTTTTAGGGCGAGATCGGCGCGGTAGTGGGCGGCGTGGCGTTCGGTTACTGCGTGGGGACGGCCACGTGCCCCGCTCCTGTAAGGCAAGAAGGACGGTTAGGTGGGCGCATTTATTACGGGAAACTGTTGCTACCTTTTCGCGCGGCCGTTGAACTTCTTCCCGGTCTATAAAAACGCGGCCCTGGGGTCTGTGTTCCCCTCCGGTTCTTTGCGTTCTTGCCATCCTTTGCCTTAGGAAACCCTAGCCCCCTTGCGCTTTCCGTCCGCATTGCCGCCGCCGCCGCCGTTTTTCCCCACGCCTTTCCTCCCCGCCGGCGCTGATGGCTGGAAAGAGCCAGTTCCTCGCTACCGACGGCTGGGCCTCCTCTTCCGTGACGGAGAAGAAGCTGGAGGAGCTGGTCGCGGATGGGTTGCTGCGGCCGAGGACGAGCCGGTCGCGGCCGGAGTGGATCGCGCCGCCGTCGACCCATCGGGAGCCGGCCCCCCCGGAAGGCTACGTGGTGAGCTTCGTAAGCTTCCACGAACGGGGGTTCGGTATCCCGTCGTCAGCCTTCATGCGGGCGCTCCTCCACTACTACCGGGTGGAGCTCCACCACCTCGCCCCCAACGCCATTGCGCAGGCCGCCATCTTCGCGGCGGTCTGCGAGGGATACCTCGGGGTGGAGCCGCAGTGGAACCTGTGGCTCCACCTTTTCAAGGCCGAGCTTTTCGCGCGGAACGCGGGAGCGAAGGGCGCCTTCTACGCCGTGCGAGTAGGGAGCTGCGTCCTCCAGTTGAGGTCGAGTCGGACGGAACAGTACATCCCAGCGCGCCTCATCTCTTCGAACAGCGGGTGGCATACGGGCTGGTTCTACCTCCGCAACGACGAGAACCAGCTGCCGAGGTATACCGGCCGCGTGCTGACCGCCCGGGAGGACAACTGGGTGTACGGCGTGCCGGACGTCGAGAAGCCGCGCCTGAACCCGTTGCTGGCGGCGCTGCAGCAGCTTCGTGCTCGAGGCCTGATGGCGGCGGCAGTAGCGACGGCGTTCCACCGTCGTCGGGTGATGCCGCTGTGCCGACGCCGCCTGTGCCTCGACCAGATGACCCCGGAGGCGTCTTTGGAGGGGAGCCGGATGTCGCACGAGACCCTCACCCCCGAGGAGGGGCTTCGCCGAGCCTGCCGGATGGTGGGGACCTTCAAGGCGGAGGAAGCCGACCGGCTCCCCATGAGGCCCACTGAGGGGTTCGAGCCCGTGGTAAGCTCCTTAGTACGCTCGTCTTTTTAGTTCGATTCGCGTCTGAGACCTTCCCCTGATCCGGTCGACGCCATTGCGCAGGACTTATCGGCGTTGCGGGAGACTCGACCGCCGGTTCCGGAGGACCAACCTGCTCGGGACGCTCGACGGGAGCACGCCTCGAAGCAGAAGGCGGCCAAGGAGTCGACCAAGAAGCGGGCGGCCCGGAAGTCCAGGGAGAAGGAGGCGCGGAGAAAACTCCGGCGCCAACAGGCCCTCGACGGGCTCCCTTTAGAGCCGTCGCCCTCCGAGACCATGTCAGGAGAGGACGACGGCAGCAGCGGCGAGGATGACGACGCCTTGTCGCGGTACGAGGCCGCGACCGGGCTGGGGAACCTCCCCGACATCCGCCCTCTGCTGGAGCCCCTCGCGGGGCCATCCTCCTCGGTTGTTGTGGTCGAGGAGGTCGAGGAGGACGACGAGGAAGAGGAGAAGAGGAAGAAGAAGAAGGAGGAGGAAAAGAGGGAGGCGGGCCCCTCGGCGGGAGGGGTCGCCTCGCCCCGGACCCAGCCAGGGGGGTCGACAGGGGCGCCTGCCCCAGCCCAGGCCCCGCAAGCTCAGGCGGGGACGGGGGTGGGGGTGCCGACATCGTCGTCGGCGGCGCCTTCATCGGGCGTGAAGACCCGAGGCCAGTTGGCCTCGGAGGCGCAGAAAGCGCGTAGCGGCGCACCGGCGAGAGCCCCGAGGAGCGCCCGGTCCGTGGGTGGGGCTGCCGCGAGGCCGCCGCCCGCGACCTCGAGCGGCTCGGACCGTGGGGGGTCGAGGCCCCTGGTGCCGATTTCTGGGTAAGCTTCTGAACAGAAAGGGACCCGTCTTATTTCCTGATTTCGTCGATCGACTCATCCTTTATTTTTCAGGCTGAAGCGGAAGGCGGAGACCATGGGGCCCACCCCCGTGAAGTCCCTTCGAGCCAGCGCCTCCGTCCTTAACCGGTCGGCGGCACAGGACGCTGCCTGGGTCCGCGAAGTCGAGGCGGCGAAGGAGCGCCGTCGGCAACGGGAGGCCGCGGGTGCCTCGACGGCTGTCGGCCCCGATCCTGCGGTGACGGGGTCGGAGCCGGCAAGGATGGTGGCGCCCGGCCCGGTCGAGGCGGAGCCCAAGGCGCTACCCTCGGCTGAGGCCACCATCGAGGTGGCCACGGAGGAGGCGGCCGCAGAGGCGACCGCGGAGGGGGCTGCACCAGCGCCGGAGCAGGAGGTGGCGCCGGCGAGGGAGCCGCAGCCGCGGCAGGACCTACTGGCGCGGCTGATGGGCATGACGGAAGGTGGGGCCGTCGGGCCTTCTGCCGGAGCCCCGGAGGCGGCGGCGCCGGAAGTTGAGGCGCCGGTCGCGGGGGTACCGGCGGTGGGAGCGCCGGCGTCCGAGCCGCCGTCGGGCGAGATACCGGCCGCAGGGGCGTCTACGGCAGAAGTGCCGGCTCCGGAGGCACTGGCTGCCGAGGGGCCGGTCACTGCCGAGGGACAGGCGCCCGTGGTCATCGTCCTCGACGACGCCCCCCTAGACAAGGGAAAGGAGATCGTGGGGGCCGAGGAGGGCGAGACCACAAGCCGGGTGGAAGCCTCGGCCCCTGCCGGGGGTGCGAGCGAAGCCGGCCCCTCGACCGGGCCGGGAGGTGCCCCGGCTGGGGCGTCATCGTCGTGGCCGGACTTCGCCGCGCTGGCGATAGCGCGGGCCGAGGAGGAGATCCCGAGGTGGGGAGGGCCGCCCCTTGCGTTCAAGGATGCCGCAAACCTCGACGGCGAGCCCATCCTCGTCCTGAACGACAGGGATGAGGTCCACCGCTGGCAGTACCTCGAGGGCGTCCGCCAACACCTCGCTCGGCTGCTCAGCGTGGCGTCCGACGCTGTTACGCGGGGCATGCTGGACGCCACGGAGGTATGACCAAGTCGCCGGCTTACTCCGTGGGTCTTCGTGTCTTTTTCCCTTGGACTCATTACGTTTTTTGATTTTTCTTGAATTAGGAACTCAAAGAGGCCTCCCGCCGAAAGTCACTCTTCATCCGGGGTGAGAGTGGTGTGTGGGCGTCACTGTCTCGGCAACGGGCCCTGGTCGAGGAGACTCAGAAGAGGCTCGCCGATCGGTCCGCTGAGATGGCGGAACTGCGCACCGCCTTCTCGACGGTGAAGGAAGAGGCGATGCAGGCGTGGGCGGCCGAGGCCTCGATGCGCACCGAGGCAGACAAGGCCCGGGAAGAGGCTGTCCAGGCCCGCCGAGACCTCGAGCCCCTGTCGGCGCGGGTCAAGGAGCTCGAGGAGGACGTCTCCCAGGTTGGCCGTCAGCGGGACGCCCTCAACGTCCAGATCGGGCAGGTGACAGCCCAGCTTGGCGCGCTGAAGGGCGAGGTCTCGGTGCTGAATGGGGCCGTCCAGGAGAAGGACGCGGCGCTCCAGACCGCCCTCCAGGAGATCGAGGCCCTGAAGGCGGCCGTTCGTGAGAAGGACAGCGCCCTCCTGGGGCTCGAACGAACGTGCGGGGGGCTCGGCGACGAGGTCGTGGGTTTGAAGACTCACGTCGAGGGTAAGTACAATCTGTTGTAGTTATGCCGTCGATGCGTCGTATTGGGTGCTAATGTTGGCTTGTCGTATTCCAGAGCTGGAGCGCGAGAACCAGGAGGCCCACTCGACCGCGAACTCCCTGCAGAGCCTCCTGGAAGCCGAGACCCGGAGGACTCAGTTGCTCGAGGGCGCGATCACCACGGTGTGCGACGGTCTGGGGGTCGGACCCGACGCCGACACCGGAGAGGACGCCCCAGGGAACTGCTTCATCCGTCGGATGGCCGCGCTAGGTCATTTTGCCCGGGAGAAGATACGGGACAGCCTCCACCACGGCGTAAAGAGGGCACTGGCCGTCGTTCGCTCTGGTTTTGTGTTCGACATGGAGCTCGTCGCCGACGGCTTCATCACAGACCCGGAGCGGACGGACGCGGAGAACGCAGATGCCTACTTGGATCTGATCGAAGCCGCGGAGGGGCCTGGGAGCCGCCTGGCCTCGCTCTTCGAGCCCGAGGTGGTGCCGCCCGCTGACGACGAAGGCCTGTGAGCCAAATCTGGGCACGGAGGCCCGTGTAATAAGTTAGTTATTTTGAATTTTGGTCGTGGTGGCCCTGGGGGCCTTAAGAACTCAAAACTTAAACTAGTTTGTGACGAATCTAGTTTTATTCGAGCCTTTTTTCCCTTTCGGCCTGGGTTGTGTTCTCATACGATTTACTTAACGCGCAGTCACGCCCTTTGGCGTGGGGAGCGAGTGGAGGTACCGTAGCCTCGGGGGCGTAAGCGATCTCGCGGCTCGACTTCCCTCGAGTTTCAGGGTGCTCTTGCGGCCTTGTAGATCGCGTGAGAAACTGACCTAGGCGGCAGGGAGTGTGCTACTCTCTTTCAAAGTTAAGAACCGTTATAAGACCTACTTAGCGTGCGGTTGCGCCCCTAGAAGGCATGAGGGGTGAGTGGAGGTACCATAGCCCCAGAGGCTTAGGTGGTACTCCTGGCTCGAGAGCCCTTTCGCACCTTAGGGTGCTCTTGCAGCGAAGTGGATCGGAAAAGCGGTTCTTAAATTTTAAAAGAGAGTACAAGTTTTTTCAGGGACTGGGGGGTTCCCCCCTTGTAGCCCCCGAGGGAGGGTCGATTCTGGGAGTGCAGAGTCGATCCTTCCTCACTGTGAAACGAAAGTTTGAACATCGCTGTAGTCTTTATTGATGAAAAAGGAAATACAAGGCCTCGAGGCTTTCTAAGGAAAAAAGCGACGTAGCTGTTCAATGTTCCAAGCGTTGGTGAAGATTTCGCCCTTCTCGTTGGATAGCTTGTAGGTGCCCGGCTTTAGTACTTCTGCGATGATGTACGGTCCTTCCCATGGTGGCGTGAGTTTGTGGCGTCCCTTGGTGTTCTGGTTCCGACGTAGCACCAAATCGCCGACGTTGAGGTCACGCCTGCGTATGTGTCTGTCGTGGTAGCGTCGGAGACTCTGCTGGTACCTGGCAGAATGTAACAAGGCCACATCTCAGGCTTCCTCGAGCTGGTCGAGGGCGTCCTCTCTTGCGGCGTCGTTATTTCTTTCGTTGTAGGCTTTTAACCTTGGGGATCCGTATTCTATATCAGTCGGAAGCATAGCCTCGGATCCGTAGACCAAGAAGAACGGAGTGAACCCCGTGGCTCGACTCGGCGTTGTTCTCAGGCTCCACAGGACCGAGGGTAGCTCGGCGGCCCATCTTTTGCCGTGCTTGCTTAGCTTGTCGAAAATTCTGGGTTTTAGGCCTTGTAGGAGCATGCCATTGGCGCGCTCTACTTGGCCGTTCGTTTTTGGATGAGCTACGGCCGACCAGAGCACGCGAATGTGATGGTGGTCACAGAAATCCAGAAACTTTTTACCAGTGAACTGGGTGCCGTTGTCAGTGATAATGCAGTTCGGAACCCCAAATCGATGGATGATGTCGGTAAAGAAGATCACAGCTTGTTCGGACCTAATACTGGTGATGGGACGAGCCTCGATCCACTTGGAAAACTTGTCGATTGCGACAAGTAAATGGGTGAAGCCACCAGTAGTTCTTTTGAGCGGTCCGACGAGGTCGAGTCCCCAAACGGCAAATGGCCATGTGATGGGAATGGTTTGTAGAGCATGTGCCGGGAGGTGGGTCTGCCTTGCATAGTACTGACAACCTTCACAGGAGCGTACTAGCTTGACGACGTCGGAGACCGCGGTCGGCCAATAGAACCCTTGTCGAAAGGCGTTTCCGACGAGGGTTCGAGGCGCAGCGTGGTGACCGCAAGCCCCCGAGTGCAGGTCATTGAGCAGGTCCTTGCCTTCCTTGCTTGTGATGCAACGTTGGAGAATGCCCGTAGGGCTGCGGCGGTACAGCTCCCTGCTGTCACCAATGATCACAAAGGTTTTGGCCCGTCGAGCGATCCGTCGGGCCTCGGTCTTACTCGAGGGGAGGTCTCCTTGGATAAGATAGTCGAGGTATGGTGCGCGCCAATCAGTCTCGATGTTAGATGGTGGGGTCGATCCTTCCACCTGCATGGCCTCGGCCCCGGTCGAGGGGGCCTCTGCCTCAGGTGGGGGGTCGAGTGACGACCCGTCGACCCCTCCGTCCAACCCATGGTCGACGGATGGCCTTTGGAGATCTTTTGCGAAAACGTCGGGTGGGACCGTAGTTCGACTTGACGCGATTTTTGCGAGCTCATCAGCGGCCTCATTATATTTGCGTGCTATGTGGGTGAGCTCGAGGCCATGAAATTTATCCTCGAGGCGTCGTACCTCTTGGCAGTAGGCTTCCATTTT
>CM039580.1:36661389-36711193 GCA_022457205.1 Saccharum spontaneum
CGTGACGCCGCGAGGGGTCAAGCTAGCAAGCAGCCAGCCATGGCAGTCGCAAACGCCGAGAACACGTCGTCGCTGCTCCCGCTCGACGGCCGCGTCGCGCTCGTCACAGGCGGCTCCCGCGGCATGGGCCGCGAGGTGTCCTCCCACCTCGCCGCCCTCGGCGCGCGCGTCGTGGTCAACTATGCGTCCAATTCCGCCAGGGCAGACGAGCTCGTCGAGGAGCTCGCCTCCCGCGGCCACCAGGCCGTGGCCGTCCGCGCGGACGTGTCGGACCCGGATGCTGTGCGCGCGCTCTTCGACCGCGCCGAGGAGGCGTTCGGGTCCCCGCCGCACATCGTCGTCTGCTGCGCAGGCGTCCTCAGTGACAAGTACCCGGCGCTCGCGGACACTGCCGTCGACGACTTCGACACCATGTTCGCGGTGAACGTGCGCGGGACGTTCCTCGTGTGCCGCGAGGCGGCGAACCGAGTCCCAGCCAACAGCGCCGGCCGCATCGTGACGTTTCTCGTCGTCCATTGTGGGCACGCTCCTGCCGGGATACGCGGCGTACACGGCGACTAACGCCGCTGTGGAGGCGATGACGAAGATCCTGGCCAAGGAGGTGGCCGCGAAAGGGGTGACCGCGAACGTGGTCGCGCCGGGGCCCGTGCGCACCGAGCTGTTCTTGGCCGGGAAGGACGAAGCATTCCTGCGGAGGGTGGAGCAACAGTCCATGGGGCGCATCGCCGAGACGACGGACGTGGCGCCGGTGGTGGCGTTCCTGGCCAGCGACGCCGCTGCTTGGGTGAACGGGCAGGTCATCAGGGTCAACGGCGGTTTCGTCTAATAAGGGTCTAAGCGCGACAGGTGTTCAAATATATTTTTTTTTATCGTGCAGGTGTTCAAATATAGTGGCATCTACGACACACACAAGTGTTTTTTTTTCAATAAGACACACGCACACAAGTTGAAAAAAATGTGTGTAGCGTGTGAGAGCGGGTTTTTTTATAAAAGTATAAAAGTACAGTCGAACAGGAGTGTCCTTAGTGTGGTTTGTATAGTGTAACTTTACGTATATAAGGCGTTTGTATAGTGTGACTCAACCTATATAAAGGCACTTTGTGTCTAGTTTGATCGATAATGCTTCCGTCTGGACGTCGCATGCCACACTCCGTCTCGATGCTTCTACCCGCGCTGCTGCGCTGCTCACTCCCGCCTGCGACCCGTGCCTCGCCCGTGACACTTGCTCCCACCTGTCGCTCGCCTCGCCCATCACACGCACGGCACACGCGGATTCGACTCGCGTGTCGCACGGCCCGCCCGCCGCAGCCATCCGTTGATGCGCCCCATCCTGCACATGCTACCTCTGCTCTCCCCATCTCCTGCTCTTTATCTCGCGTCCACTGACAGAGCGCCTTCCTAGCCTCTTTCCCAAACCCTCAACATCGTCGGGATGCCTCGCCACAGCCACCCCTACCGATGGCCGCTAGGCGCACGTGCCGGGGCGTCTCAGGTCATCCCCGACTGAGACAAGGGCACCCACGAGCGCGGTCAAATTCTAGTGGTGCTCGCTCGCCGCCCCTCGCCGCCGGCTTCCACCACGATGGTCGGAATCGACCGGCCCAGGTCTCCCCTCCCCAATGTTACAAATGTATGTTTCAAGTGTTTCGGATGGTTCAGAGGTATTTTGTAATTGTTTCATATGGGGAATGTTGCACATGTTGCATAAGTTACAACTGTTTCAAAGGCATGTTGCAAGCGTTTGCTTAAAATGTTTCATCTATTTCAGATATATATTGCAAGCATTTTGATCTGGATGTGTTCCATATGTCTCACATATATGTTGCAACAGTATGTTCCAGATGTTTCATTTCTTTCAGTCTTCTATTGTAACAAGTGTTTTCATGTTGCAAGTTACAATTGTTTTATCTAGATGCTGCACATATTTTACACATATATTGCAAATGTATGTTCCAGATGTTTCATCTATTTCAGACGTATGTCGTATTTCGAGTGTTTCATATTAAACATGTTTCATGTTTTCGGAGAGTTAGGGCGGTTGGGGTGCGCGTGCGGACCAGGATGAACGGCTAGACGGATGGGCACGGGTCAAATCAAGGTGGACGAGGACGGACTGTGTGTGCGAAGGGAGTCATCCGGACGCGAGAGCGCAGAGATGGGGGTGGGGTGCACATGCAGAGCGGGGCGAATTAGCGGACGAGGGGCAGACTGCCTTGGTGTCCAGATGCTAGCCATGCCGTAGTTTGATTGGTATACTGCTATGTTCTAAAAGTACAATTGCAATAGTGAGGGTGGCCTAGGAAAGAGAACATTATCCACCTATATTTATTTATCCTATCTTTACTAAGGTCTAGAGAGACTTTGTTGATATATCTTGAGATCGCGAAACTCACAAATCGATGTCAATAAGTGCGTCGTCTACTCTCTGCATATTGGTAATTCAAGTCATTTTGATAAGGTTTGGGTCAAAATAACATCGACCTTTTGTCTCACATTTAGTTGGCCGAATAAAGTACCTTTCGATCGCGAAGCTAGTGGCATGATTCGGGCCAGGACCTATACGGGTGCGCGTACTGGTACTGAAGGGGTATAACAGGGACGCGAACAGTGAGCCCAAGGTGTGTCCTGGCAGTTGGGGGTCCCTGGGTACTGCGGCTCCAGTTTATCTCGCGACGTTTACCGGAATCGTGTCATTGGTGATCTGTAGCTCACTCTAACGGGTGAGTGTTGTTTGTGTGAGGAATAAATCTCCAGCTGGTTAGGAATCGAGTCGAATCGCCATCGCTCCTGAACAGTAAGCACTTGACTCGAGTTACGACATCGTAGTAATGATGATGGAACACTGATCGTTATATGGATGGTATTAAAAATGCTAAATGTGACTGGGAATATAAATTATGAATAACTTTTAAGTTGCTGAGTTTGAAAATGTAAAAACCATATGAATAGATTTGTCTTGAAAAGTACTTTTATAAAAATATACATATATCACTTTCCAATAAATACTTTTATAAAAACAAGAAGTCAAAGTTTTCTTTGGAGACTGTATTGTTGTCTGAAACGAATTGCATTACTAGTATGGAGGAAGTATCACGATGAGTTGTCAATAAGTGAGCCATGTATTATTAAAATAGTAATTAGTCAAAAACATAAACATCCATGATGAGTTGAAGACTCGAACTTCGATGGACATGTTATTACATTGTAAAGAGCCTAATTAAGTTAAGAAAAAAAATATTAGAATCGCCCCACTAGCCAGCGGTGATAAGTTGTATTGGAGATATAAAGAGTAAAATGCACGTGCGTCAAAATATATCTTCATGCATCAAAATTTGTCTCGTGTGTCATCTAGATCAAATAGGTCCCAGCTAATCCGCTCCTTGCACCAACGTGACATATGCCATGATGAATTGCCCATGGCTCATGTCTTACCAATAGGTTCCACGCAAGGGGGTCGGCTCACGTGTCAACCTCTAGGACTCCATCTCTATGCCCCTCTCTTTCCTTTAGCTCCAAGTAGATTGACAATGCGTACATCATATCACGTTATTTAAAAAAAAAGGCTCTGCGCTGACGTCATCCACCTTCTCGTTTCACTTAGTTTGTTTAGTTCCTCCCCAAAAGTTTACGCCATGTCCCATCAAATGTTTAGACAGTATTAAATATAGACTAAAAAATAACTAATTGCACAGATTACGACTACTTTGTGAGACGAATCTTTTAAGTCTAATTAGTCCATGATTTGGCAATAAAGTACTACAGTAACACATGTGCTAATGCTAGATTAATTAGGCTTAATAAATTCGTCTCGCGGTTTACTGACGGATTCTGTAATTTATTTTTTTATTAGTATCCGAACACCTCATGTGATACCCGATGTGACACCCCAAAACTTTACACCCTAGAACTAAACATGACCTTATATAGCTTTATTGTATTGGAGAGAGAAGAGAAGGGCAAGTAGGTGGGTACCGGCCGAAGTGCTATAGGCCAACATGTGGGCCCTACCCTCGGAGTATTCTGATTCGAATAGGGTACCGACATTAAATATTCAAATTTATATAAGAACTATCCATATAGGATTTTGAGCCTTTCGGGACAGACGAATATCAGGAAATACCCGTCTCGTTTCATCCAAGAGTTGTTTTGTGCCAAACGAGTAAAATGAAACAAGTCCCCTAAGTTCTTTCAAACATGATCTCACATAGGATAGGATAGGATAGGATAGAATAGGATAGGATGGGAGATGGAGCAAAAAATAGTAGCTTATCACTGCTCCGACTAGCTTTGATGAGCCCTGCACGGAGTTCTGTGAGAGCATATTTTAAGAAGCTCCATATGTTGAGTTATTTTGCCAAATAGTTCACCGAAATAGTTCAAGCTCCGCTAATAAACTGATCGCAGAGCTAAAGTAAAAAAACGGCACTAGTGAAGTAGAACTGTGCTAAATGAGGCCTCAATTAACATTTGGACTTTTTGTGCTCTGTTAATGAGACAGTTTTTCTGTACTTTCTATTCTCGTGATCTTTGAGCTAAATACCCGTCCTGCTGCACCCCTAGAGTTATTCTGTGCCAAACAGGTAAAATGAAACATTGGAGTTCTTTAAAACATACTCTCACATAGGATGTATGGAAGATGGAGCAGAAAATAATAGCTTCTCACAGCTCTGATGACTAGCTCTGGTGAGCCTTGCACGAGGTCCTGTGAGATAGCATGTTTTAAGGAGCTTCACATGCTGAGTTGTTTTGTCAAATGGTGTTCACTAAAATAGTTCTAGCTCCACTGATAAAGCTGCTTGTGGACCTTAAGTAAAAACGGCTTCACTAGTGAAGTAGAATTGTGCCAAATGGGGTCTCAATTAATATTTTTTGTGCTCTATTAATGAGGCAGTTTTTCTGTTTGTTTTAATCTCGTGATCTTTGAGCTAGATAGGCAGTTTTTCATATTGTGAATTCTGATATAGAGTACAAGGCCACAAGATAGGAATGTGTGCACACTCACAGAAAATCCTACGTCTATATATTCTCACGTTCTACGTCATCAACCTGCCCATGTGGTGGCGTAGCCGCCAGCCGCCACCCCGGTGCTACCGGTCAAGAAAAGACTATTAAATGCTAACGCGTTAAGGGTAACCTCTGGATGGACCGATCGAGAGAAATATTGTCACTCCCTATGTCACCTTCCATCCGATCGAGGATCGAACTTGCCTTGGCGGCTTGTCTAACTTTATAGTAACTTCTATAAATCCACAGACATCGCGCGTTTTGGAGCAGAGCAAAACTCGTGCTGAGACAACACACAACTACACAAGTGCGTGACGCCGCGAGTGGTCAAGCCAGCAAGCAGCCAGCCATGGCACTCGCAAACGCCGAGAACACGTCGTCGCTGCTCCCGCTCGACGGCCGCGTTGCGCTCGTCACAGGCGGCTCCCGCGGCATCGGCCGCGAGGTGTCCTCCCACCTCGCCGCCCTCGGCGCGCGCGTCGTGGTCAACTATGCGTCCAATTCCGCCAGGGCAGACGAGCTCGTCGCGGAGCTCGCCTCCCGCGGCCACCAGGCTGTTGCCGTCCGCGCGGACGTGTCGGACCCGGACGCTGTGCACGCGCTCTTCGACCGCGCCGAGGAGGCGTTCGGGTCCCCGCCGCACATCGTCGTCTGCTGCGCAGGCGTCCTCAGTGACAAGTACCCGGCGCTCGCGGACACTGCCGTCGACGACTTCGACACCATGTTCGCGGTGAACGTGCGCGGGACGTTCCTCGTGTGCCGCGAGGCGGCGAACCGAGTCCCAGCCAACAGCGCCGGCCGCATCGTGACGTTCTCGTCGTCCATTGTGGGCACGCTCCTGCCGGGATACGCGGCGTACACGGCGACTAACGCCGCTGTGGAGGCGATGACGAAGATCCTGGCCAAGGAGGTGGCCGCGAAAGGGGTGACCGCGAACGTGGTCGCGCCGGGGCCCGTGCGCACCGAGCTGTTCTTGGCCGGGAAGGACGAAGCATTCCTGCGGAGGGTGGAGCAGCAGTCCATGGGGCGCATCGCCGAGACGACGGACGTGGCGCCGGTGGTGGCGTTCCTGGCCAGTGACGCCGCGGCTTGGGTTAACGGTCAGGTCATCAGGGTCAATGGCGGTTTCGTCTAATAAGGGTCTAAGCGCGACAGGTGTTCAAATATTTTTTTTTATCGTTGAGGTGTTCAAATATAGTGGCATCTACCACACACACACAAGTGTTTTTTTTCAATAAGACACGCACACAAGTTGAAAAAAATGCGTGTCGCCTACGAGAGCGTGTTTTTTATCAAAATATAAAAGTACAGTCGTACAGGAGTGTACTTAGGGTGGTTTGTATAGTGTAACTTAACCTATATAAGGCGTTTGTACAGTGTAACTCAACCTATATAAAGGCACTTTGCGTCTAGTTTGATCGATAATGCTTCCACGCCGATGTCCGTCCTTCTGGACGCCGCGCATCACACTCCGTCTCGATGCTTCTACCCGTGCTGCTCACTCCCGCCTGCGACCCGCGCCTCGCCCATGACACTTGCTCCCTCCCATCGCTCGCCTCGCCCATCACACGCACGACCCGCGCGGATTCGACTCACGTGTCGCGCAGCCCGCCAGCCACAGCCATCCCTTGATGTGCCCCATCCTGCACACGCTACCTTTGCTCTCCCCATATCCTGCTCTTTATCTCGCGTCCGCTGACAGCAGAGCGTCTCCCTGGCCTCTTCCCCAAACCCCCAACACCGTCGGGATGCCTCGCCACAGCCACCCCTGCCAATGGCCGTTGGGCGCACGTGCCGGGGCGCCTCAGGTCAACCCCGGCTGAGACAAGGGCACCCACGAGCGCGGTCGGATTCTATTGGTGCTCGCTCGCCGTCCCTCGCCGCCGGCTTCCACCACGATGGTCGGAATCGACCGGCCCAGGCCTCCCCTCCCCTATATTGCAAATGTACATTTCAAGCGTTTCAGATGGTTCAGAGGTATGTTGTAATTGTTTCATATGAATGTTGCAAAAGTAAATCTGAAATGTTGCAATGTTGCATAAGTTACAACTGTTTCAAAGACATGTTGCAAGCGTTTGCTCAAAATGTTTCATCTGTTCCAGACATATGTTGTAAACGTTTTGATCTGGATGTGTTCCATATGTTTCACGCATATGTTGCAACAGTATGTTCCAAATGTTTCAATTGTTTTAGTTTTGTGTTGCAGCAAGTGTTTTCATGTGTGCAGGTTGTAACTGTTTTATATGGATGCTGCTACACATATATTGCAAATGTATGTTCCAGATGTTTCATCTGTTTCATACGTATGTCGTATTTCAAGTGTTTCATACTAAACGTGTTTCATGTTTTCAGAGAGTTAGGGCAGTTGGGGTGTGCTTGCGGACCGGGACAAACGGCCAGACGGATGGGCACGTCGAATCGAGGTGGACGAGGGCGGACTGCGCGTGTGAGGCGAGTCATCCGGACACGAGAGCGCAGAGACAGGGGCGGGGTGCACGTGCAAAGCGGGGCGAATTAGCGGACGAAGGGCAGGCTACGCTGGCATCCAGGCGCTAGCCATGCCGTACTTTGATTGGTCTACTGCTATGTTCTAAAAGTACAATTGCAATAGTGAGGCTGGCCTAGGAAAGAGAACATTAGCCACCAACATTTATTTATCCTATCTTTACTAAGGTCTAGGAGAGACTTTGTTGATATATCTTGAGATCGCGAAACTCACAAATCGATGTCAATAAGTGTGTCATCTGCTCTCTGCATACTGGTAATTCAAGTCGTTTTAGACAAGGTTTGGGTCAAACATTAGTTGAGTTTGAAAATGTGAAAACCGTATGAATAGATTTGTCTTGAAAAGTACTTTCATTAAAATATACATATATCACTTTCCAATAAAATACTTTTACAAAAACAAGAAGTCAAAGTTATGCTTTGTAGACTGTGTTGTTGTCTAAAACGACTTGCATTACCAGTATGGATAAAGTATCATGATAAGTTGTCAATAAGTGTGTCATGTATTATTGAAATAGTAATTAGTCAAAAACATAAACATCCATGATGAGTTGAAGACTCGAACTTCGATGGACATGTTACATTGCAAAGAGCCTAATTAAGTTATGAAAAAAATATTAGAATCGCCCCACTAGCCAGCGGTGATAAGTTGTATTGGGGATATAAAGAGTAAAATGCACGTACGTCAAAATATATCTTCATGTCATCAAAATTTGTCTCGTATATCATCTAGATCAAATAGGTCCTAGCTAATCCGCTCCTTGCACCAACGTGACATGCCATGATGAATTGCCCATGGCTCATGTCTTGACCAATAGGTTCCACGCAAGGGGGTCAGCTCACGTGTCAACCTCTAGGACTCCATCTCTGTGCCCCTCTCTTTCCTTTAGCTCCAGGTAGATCGACAATGCGTACATCATATCAAGTTATTTAAAAAAAAGGCTCGGCACTGACGTTATCCACCTTCCCCTTTCACTTACCGTGTTTAGTTTCTCCTCTAAAAGTTTACACCCTATCCATTGAATGTATGGACACATGCATAGAGTATTAAATATAGACTAAAAAATAACTAATTGCACAGATTGCGACTTCTTTGTGAAACGAATCTTTTAAGCCTAATTAGTTTATGATTTGACAATAAAGTGCTACAGTAACACATGTGCTAGTGTTGGATTAATTAGGCTTAATAAATTCGTCTCGTGGTTTACTGACGAATTCTGTAATTTGTTTTTTATGTCCGAACACCCTATGCGACGCCTCTACGTGACACCCGATGTGATATCCCAAAACTTTACACCCTGTGATTAAACAAGGCCTTATAAAGCTTTATTGTATTGGAGAGAAGAGAAGGGCAAGGAGGAGGGTACGAAGACGAAGTGCTATAGGCCAACATGTGGGCCCTACCCTCGGAGTATTCTGATTTTGAGTATTCTGATTTGAATAGGGTACGGATATTAAATATTCGGATTTATATAAGAACAATCCATATAGGGTTTTAAACCTTTCGGGATGGACGAATATCAGGAAATACCCGTCTCGTTTTATCCAGGAGTTGTTTTGCACCAAACGAGCTAAATGAAACAACTCCACCTAAGTTCTTTAAAATATGCTCTCACATAGGATATGATAGATTGGGAGATGGAGCAAAAAATAGTAGCTTCTCACAGCTCCGACTAGCTCTGATGAGCCCTGCACGGGGTTCTGTGAGAGCACCTGCACAGGGTTCTGTGAGAGCATATTTTAAGGAGCTCCACATGTTGAGTTGTTTTGCCAAACAATTCACCGAAATAGTTCTAGCTCCACGTAAAACTGCTCGCAGAGCTAAAGTAAAAAAACGGCACTAGTGAAATAGACCTGTGCCAAATGAGGCCTCAGTTAACATTTGGATTTTTTTTGTGCTCTATTAATGAGGCAGTTTTTCTGTACATTTTATTTACCGTGATCTTTGAGCTAAATATCCATCCTGTTTCATCCCTAGAGTTATTTTGTGCCAAATGAGTAAAATGAAACATTGGAGTTCTTTAAAACATACCACTACGTGAAAAATGATTTGTAAGAGCCAGCCCTATTTTACTGTAGGGGCGGTTCAATCACGAACCCCCCTTACAGTGGGCTGATCGGGGCCCAGTAATTCAACCGCCCTTACAAATGCCTCAATAAGGGTGGTTGGTGATATCAACCGCCCTTACAAATGGTATGATTTTTAAGGGCGGTTGGATCACCAACCGCCCTTACAAATCGATTTGTAAGGGCGGTTCAATCACCAACCGCCCTTACAAATCAATTTGTAACGGGGGCTGGTGATTGAACCGCCCTTACAAATGACGGCTGTATAAGTGGCTGCACCCACCTTCTTCCTCCTCGAGCCACACACTCCATCTCGCAAAAAAAGGTTGGGAGGCCTTGGGCTCCTCCCAAAAAAATGCTCTACTAGGGGGGGAGGTTTTCAGCTCAATTCCTTTGGTGGGAAACTTGTAGAAGGTAAGAAAATGCTATTCCAACCCTTTAATTGAAGTTTTAATGGTTGGTTTTCATACAAATTGGAGTTTTATTTTCTCTCTCTTCCATGGTGCTTGAGCTTTGTGTGGAGCAAATTAGAGCATAGTTTTCAAGCTATTAGTTTAGATTCGTTAGAGAGATGAGCTTGCACCCTCAATTAGTCGATCTTGCTTGATTTTAGTGGAGATTGCACACTAGTTTCATGCATATATGGAGAAGCTTGTTCTAGATCTAGGGTTTCCTTTTTTATTTTGTAATTTGTGTTTCATGAAATTGGAATGGGGTTGGCATGAAAGGTTGTTGGTAAAATAATAATTGTTGCTAATTGTTGTTCATGAAATTTTATATTTTAATCATCTAGTATACATTGTTGCTAATAATTGTCAAAAAAATTTGTTGCTAGTAATTTTCAAATAAACAATTGTTGCTATAATTATTGCTAAAACTTGTTGCTAATAATTGTTTCTATTAATTGTTGCTAAAAATTATTACTAAAAATTGTTGCTAATAATTGTATAAGGTAATAAAATGCTATTCCAAGCCTTTAATTCAAGTTTTAATAGTTTGTTAGTGAGTAAATTAGAGCTTTGCATAGAGAAATGAGCTTTGTATAAAGCTAATTAAACCCAAGTTTTGAAGTTATTAGTGTACATTAGTTAGAGAAATGAGCTAACATCTTTTATTTAGTCGCTCTTGCTTGATTTTAGTGGAGATTACCCTAGTTTCATGTATGTTTCATGTATTAATTTGATTCGTTTCATGTATTTTGTTGTTGTTGTTTTGTTTTTAAAAGATGGAGTACAGGAACTCTTGGATGTATGGTTGGTCAAGGATCGATGAAGGTTTCTGTGGTGAGGTGGACAAATTTATTGAAGCCGCACAGAAGCATGCATCAACGTTGACATATAATAGGGACACAATCATTTGTCCATGCAAAGATTGCAAGAATCGTATGGCATTTGCAGATGTGGGTATGATCAAATCACACTTGGTTATGCGAGGATTTGTTCCGGACTACACAGTGTGGATTCATCATGGTGAGACAATGGTTGGTGATGACGACAACAATGATCAAGGACTTGACGCCGAAACCCTGAAGTTGTTGCACCAATATGACAATGGGGAAGACATGTTCTATGACTGTGGTGGCAATAAACAAGGTGGTGACTTTAGCAATGAACAAGGTGGTGACTTTAGCAATGAACAAGGTGCTAATGATGGTGGTGGTGCCGCTCCTAATGGCGGAGCACGTGAGGGGGATGAAGACGACATTGACAATTTGGAGGAGATGATTTTGACCTTTGCACCAGAAGTATTACTGCAGAAGAAAGGTCTAGAAAATCTAGAGATGGTGAAAACAGCGTCGAAGGAGACTGTCTATGGTGTTGAGAAGGGTTGTCCGACACACTGGACACTGCTCCGTTTTGTGCTTGAGCTACTCATCCTGAAGGCTAAGTACGGCTGGTCTGACTGTAGTTTCAATGACCTGTTATGTCTCCTATCATGGGTACTGCCACAGCCAAACTTAGTTCCTGCCAACACATACCATGCGAAGAAGGTTATAAGTCCATTGACAATGGGTGTTGAAAAAATCGATGCATGCCCCAACCATTGTATCCTTTTTCGTGGTGAAACGTTCAAAGATCTGGACAAATGTCCTCGATGTGGGGCCAGTCGATACAAGAACAATGACCTTTATAATGGTGGAGAAGCCTCCACAGGGAACAAGAGAAATAAGAAGGGTGCGAAGAAGGTGGTACAAGAATCTCAACCCCCAGAGGATAATACATTAGGCAACGATGCAAAGAAGAGAAAAGTTCCTGCCTTGGTAATGTGGTACCTTCCAGTGACCGACCGCTTGAGGCGTATCTTCTTGAACCCTAAGCAAGCCGCGCTCATGACATGGTGGGACGATGAGCGCAAGGTCGATGACGATGTGATTGCACACCCGGCCGATTGTAGTCATTGGCAAGACTTCGATAAGAACAACAAGTTATTCAGCTCAGACCCAAGGAACGTACGATTCGCCTTGAGCACCGATGGAATGAATCCCTTCAATGAGAGGATGACCGACCACAGCACTTGGCCAGTGATCCTATCCATGTACAACATCCCAACGTACTTGTGTCAGAAGAGAAAGTACCTTTTCCTCACCGTTCTTATTTCTGGCCCTAGACAACCAGGCATTGATATAGACGTGTTCCTCGAGCCTGTGATGGAAGAATTTGATAAACTATGGAGGGTTGGGGCCCCGATGTTTGATGCATTCCGACAGGAGTACTTCACATTAAGGGCAATAATATTTGTTACTATCAACGATCACCCCGCGTTGTTTGCCATGTCTGGACAGATCAAAGGCAAGACAGGATGCTTAGTATGTTTGGATGATACTAAATGGGTGTACCTAGATGCATCCAAGAAGGTTGTTTACCTAAGGAATCGTCGCTTCTTAAAGACGGATCACAAGTACCGCAGCAAATTGTACTTAAGATACTATGGCGACATCCCGGAGGATGAACCCCCTCCGAAGAGACGTCATCATGGACAATATGTGTACAAAATGGTGAAACCCATACAGATCGTCTATGGAAAGAAGAATCCAGATGGAACGGTCAGAGACAGAAGCACACCTCCTATCGAAGGCGTACCTTTTAAGAAACAATCAATCTTCTTTCGGTATCTACCTTATTGGCCAGAATTGGCGGTCCCCCATGCCATTGATGCTATGCACGTGCAGAAGAATGTCTTCGAGAGTCTCATTGGTACCTTGATGGATACAGCCAAGTCAAAGGATGGTCTAAAAGCACGGAGGGACATGGAGCAGCTAAAAGTGAAGCCAGAGCTTTACCCGGTACGTCAAGAAAATGGAAAATGCACTCTGCCCGCAGCTTGCTACAACCTAGACATAGAAGAGAGGAGACCTTTACTCACATCCGTGAGGGAAATCAAAGTCCCAACTGGGTTTTCGGCGAATCCGAAGAAGCTAGTTTCGATGAAGGACCTATCATTTCACTACTGCAAGGCTCACGATTGTCATATGATGCTAACAGTGTACCTACCAATTGTCATCAGGGTTATAAAGCCAGAGTTCCTGAAGATGGCCATCACCCGCATGTGCTACTTCTTTTCAAAGATCTCACAAAAGACGTTTCGCAAGGAAGAGCTAAGAGACCTACATGATTTCGTGGTGGAGACCCAGAACCAGCTTGAGATGTGTTTACCTCCTTCTTTTTTTGATATAATGGAACATCTCATGATTCATATGGTTCATCAGATAGAGGCATTGGGCCCTTGCTACTTGCATGAAATGTGGTCCTACGAGCGGTTCATGTCAGTCCTAAGCCGATACGTGCATAATCGAGCATACCCAGAGGGCTCCATGATAGAGGGTTATAGTACTGAAGAAGTCGTCGAGTGTTGTCAAGAGTACCTAAAAGTACAGAGAGGGATTGGCAATCCAGATTCTCGTCACAAGGGTAGGTTGGCTGGGAAGGGCACAAGTGGTAGAAAAACATTCATCGATAAGGAATATGAAGAAGCTAGTCGGGCGCATTACTGTGTCTTGCAGGGCACAAAACTAATGCAACCATACGTTGAGGAACACTTACATAGCATTATAGAGGAGAGGAACGGTCGTTTAAATGATTGGGTCATCAAACAGCACAGGCAA
The DNA here is from genome assembly GCA_022457205.1 of Saccharum spontaneum. Lineage (NCBI taxonomy): Eukaryota > Viridiplantae > Streptophyta > Magnoliopsida > Poales > Poaceae > Saccharum > Saccharum spontaneum. The sequence goes on from CM039580.1 coordinate 36,675,068, forward strand.
CGCCTGACTGAATGGTTGAGGGACCAGAACATACAGCCTGGAGAAAGTGAAGATTCTATTACCGTTAGTATGATGGCGGGGGGGCCATCGAGACAAGTGACATCTTGGAATGCTTATGACATCAATGGGTACACATACTATACCCACACAAAGGATTGTAAAAGTGTGAACCAAAACAGCGGCGTTCGATATGAGGCGGAAGACGAACGTGGGCGAAAGGTCCCATTCTTTGGCATAATTGAAGATATATGGGAGCTTGACTATGGAAGGGATCTAAAGGTGGCCCTATTTCGATGCCGCTGGATCAAGCAACATCAAATCAATGAGATTGGGTTGACAGTCGTGGACCTCCAGAATGTAGGCTACCAAGATGACCCTTGGGTGCTCGCTTCTCGTGTCGCACAAGTTTTATACATACCCGACCCGCTAAGTAACCGCCCTCCGAAGAAGAAGACAATGCATGTGGTTGTCCCCGGGAAACAGCACATTATCGGAGTTGATGGCGTGGACGATGCTGAAGCTTACAATGACTACAAAGAGATGCCGCTATTCACAGACTTTAGTAGGAAGATCAGTGTTGTGGAAAAGAACCTACCCAAAGACGTGCTGCCATGGGAACGAAAAGGTGGCAAGGGGAAAGTTGTTGCGGCGGGGCATAGCTAGTTTGTATAAGTGTGTGTGTGTGAGAGAGAGAGACTACATTTATGTATGTGTGTGAGACAACATTTATGTATGTGTGTGAGACTATGTTTATATATGTGTGTGAAAACTTGGTATTCATGACTTTTCCATTTGAGACCATCTAGGGTTTCGAAACCTGGTTTGGAGCCGTCAAAATTTAAAAATTCAAAATTTGAATCATTAAAACTTTATAAAATGAGAGGTTGACCGAAACAACAAATGTAGATCTTGTTGAGCTTGACAAACTTGGTATTGATGACTTTTATATTTGAAACCATTTAGAGTTTCGAAAACTAGAGTCAAAGTGTCATTTTTTAAAATTGAAAGTTTGACTTGGTCAAATGAGGCACTAAATGACCTCAGATGAAAAACTTTTAAATACAAAGGTGATAGAACTCATCAAGATCTACATTATTTACATAGGTCATGTTTCCATTTGAGAAATTGTTAGCAAACACTAGTCACAAAATCATGAATCCCGCATAGAGTTTATGAAACTATATGAGAGACTTGTCAATTTTGAACTAAACTTTCCTAACACTTTCTTAAATGCAAAAACGACCAATATAACAAATGTAGATCTTGATCAGTGTACCAAACTTGGTATTCATGACTTTTCCATTTGAGACCATCTAGGGTTTCGAAACCTGGTTTGGAGCCGTCAAAATTTAAAAATTCAAAATTTGAATCATTAAAACTTTATAAAATGAGAGGTTGACCGAAACAGCAAATGTAGATCTTGTTGAGCTTGACAAACTTGGTATTGATGACTTTTATATTTGAAACCATTTAGAGTTTCGAAAACTAGAGTCAAAGTGTCATTTTTTAAAATTGAAAGTTTGACTTGGTCAAATGAGGCACTAAATGACCTCAGATGAAAAACTTTTAAATACAAAGGTGATAGAACTCATCAAGATCTACATTATTTACATAGGTCATGTTTCCATTTGAGAAATTGTTAGCAAACACTAGTCACAAAATCATGAATCCCGCATAGAGTTTATGAAACTATATGAGAGACTTGTCAATTTTGAACTAAACTTTCCTAACACTTTCTTAAATGCAAAAACGACCAATATAACAAATGTAGATCTTGATCAGTGTACCAAACTTGGTATTCATGACTTTTCCATTTGAGACCATCTAGGGTTTCGAAACCTGGTTTGGAGCCGTCAAAATTTAAAAATTCAAAATTTGAATCATTAAAACTTTATAAAATGAGAGGTTGACCGAAACAACAAATGTAGATCTTGTTGAGCTTGACAAACTTGGTATTGATGACTTTTATATTTGAAACCATTTAGAGTTTCGAAAACTAGAGTCAAAGTGTCATTTTTTAAAATTGAAAGTTTGACTTGGTCAAATGAGGCACTAAATGACCTCAGATGAAAAACTTTTAAATACAAAGGTGATAGAACTCATCAAGATCTACATTATTTACATAGGTCATGTTTCCATTTGAGAAATTATTAGCAAACACTAGTCACAAAATCATGAATCCCGCATAGAGTTTATGAAACTATATGAGAGACTTGTCAATTTTGAACTAAACTTTCCTAACACTTTCTTAAATGCAAAAACGACCAATATAACAAATGTAGATCTTGATCAGTGTACCAAACTTGGTATTCATGACTTTTCCATTTGAGACCATCTAGGGTTTCGAAACCTGGTTTGGAGCCGTCAAAATTTAAAAATTCAAAATTTGAATCATTAAAACTTTATAAAATGAGAGGTTGACCGAAACAACAAATGTAGATCTTGTTGAGCTTGACAAACTTGGTATTGATGACTTTTATATTTGAAACCATTTAGAGTTTCGAAAACTGGAGTCAAAGTGTCATTTTTTAAAATTGAAAGTTTGACTTGGTCAAATGAGGCACTAAATGACCTCAGATGAAAAACTTTTAAATACAAAGGTGATAGAACTCATCAAGATCTACATTATTTACATAGGTCATGTTTCCATTTGAGAAATTGTTAGCAAACACTAGTCACAAAATCATGAATCCTGCATAGAGTTTATGAAACTATATGAGAGACTTGTCAATTTTGAACTAAACTTTCCTAACACTTTCTTAAATGCAAAAACGACCAATATAACAAATGTAGATCTTGATCAGTGTACCAAACTTGGTATTCATGACTTTTCCATTTGAGACCATCTAGGGTTTCGAAACCTGGTTTGGAGCCGTCAAAATTTAAAAATTCAAAATTTGAATCATTAAAACTTTATAAAATGAGAGGTTGACCGAAACAACAAATGTAGATCTTGTTGAGCTTGACAAACTTGGTATTGATGACTTTTATATTTGAAACCATTTAGAGTTTCGAAAACTAGAGTCAAAGTGTCATTTTTTAAAATTGAAAGTTTGACTTGGTCAAATGAGGCACTAAATGACCTCAGATGAAAAACTTTTAAATACAAAGATGATAGAACTCATCAAGATCTACATTATTTACATAGGTCATGTTTCTATTTGAGAAATTGTTAGCAAACACTAGTCACAAAATCATGAATCCCGCATAGAGTTTATGAAACTATATGAGAGACTTGTCAATTTTGAACTAAACTTTCCTAACACTTTCTTAAATGCAAAAACGACCAATATAACAAATGTAGATCTTGATCAGTGTACCAAACTTGGTATTCATGACTTTTCCATTTGAGACCATCTAGGGTTTCGAAACCTGGTTTGGAGCCGTCAAAATTTAAAAATTCAAAATTTGAATCATTAAAACTTTATAAAATGAGAGGTTGACCATAACAACAAATGTAGATCTTGTTGAGCTTGACAAACTTGGTATTGATGACTTTTATATTTGAAACCATTTAGAGTTTCGAAAACTAGAGTCAAAGTGTCATTTTTTAAAATTGAAAGTTTGACTTGGTCAAATGAGGCACTAAATGACCTCAGATGAAAAACTTTTAAATACAAAGGTGATAGAACTCATCAAGATCTACATTATTTACATAGGTCATGTTTCCATTTGAGAAATTGTTAGCAAACACTAGTCACAAAATCATGAATCCCGCATAGAGTTTATGAAACTATATGAGAGACTTGTCAATTTTGAACTAAACTTTCCTAACACTTTCTTAAATGCAAAAACGACCAATATAACAAATGTAGATCTTGATCAGTGTACCAAACTTGGTATTCATGACTTTTCCATTTGAGACCATCTAGGGTTTCGAAACCTGGTTTGGAGCCGTCAAAATTTAAAAATTCAAAATTTGAATCATTAAAACTTTATAAAATGAGAGGTTGACCAAAACAACAAATGTAGATCTTGTTGAGCTTGACAAACTTGGTATTGATGACTTTTATATTTGAAACCATTTAGAGTTTCGAAAACTAGAGTCAAAGTGTCATTTTTTAAAATTGAAAGTTTGACTTGGTCAAATGAGGCACTAAATGACCTCAGATGAAAAACTTTTAAATACAAAGGTGATAGAACTCATCAAGATCTACATTATTTTAATAGGTCATGTTTCCATTTGAGATCATTTAGAAACTCAAAAATTTTTACTGAGTTTATGTTTTTATTTTCTGATTTTTAAAAATAAATATATGTAGGGGCGGGTGGATCAGGAACCGCCCTTATAAATGCATTTCTAAGGGCGGGTCACTCACCACCCGCCCTAAAAAATCCCCCCCTATATATCCCTCAGGTCTGCGCGGGCCGGCCAAATTGGGCGCATCTCTTCTAATTCACGCCGGCAGGCTGCCGGATTCACCCCCCGCCGCCGCCGCCTCCCTCCTCCCTGCGCCCTCCCCCCACCCGCCTCCCCCTCCCTGAGCCCACCACCGCAGCGTCCTCCGACGACCTCCACTTGGACCTGGCCTCTTCAACGCCGACCTCGCCGGCGGTCGCGACGCTAGGGTTTCCGCACTACCGCCACTGGCCTCGCCGGCCCATGCTCGTGCGCTTCCCCACCTCCTCCCCTTCGACCTCGCCGGAGCTACGGTGTGAGGCCGCGCGGCTGCCGCCCTCACCGGCCCCTGTCATCGAGGACGTCCTCGACGGGAGCTAGGGTTAGGCCGCACGGCTCGCCACCAGCCTTGCTCGCCGGGTAGGCTCTGATCCCCCACCTCCTCCTCTCCGACCTCGCTGGGTAGGCTCTCGCTCGCTTGGCAAGTTCCTCTGCGCCATTGAGGTGAGGCCCGCTGCAATCCTCTTTCTACTGCTTGCAACATTTGATAAAGAACAGATATGGTCAAATTATTTATAAGAAAGGAAAAAAACAAGTTCATATGATACAATATTACTTAGTATTTACCTGAATAGATGGCTTATTTAGGTGCCCAACATTTGATACATGAATATAACTTTGCTCTTAGCTCTGGGAAAATGCAGTGTTAGAAGTTTCCAACTGTATTTATTAGATCCTTAGATTTGATGGTCCATTTTTTATAGAATAAGTCATCAGAAATGAATCGGTATGATGTGTCATCAGAAAATGAATCAGTATGATGTGTTATCAGAAATGAAACAGCACAGCGACTGGATGTTTGGCTAGTAATGATGCCATGGGATGGGACTCCTGTGATTCACTGCTTTAGATGACAAAAGGATTTTAGTTCATATTTTTACTATTTTTTACATTGCAACTTTGCTAGCTCAGGATTTTAATCATGTCTACTTTGTTTCTTAGGTAAATTTTGTCCACTCATAACCTAATATTTCTGGTGAACCTTGACTTGCCCTGTACATCAAGCAACCAAAAATTTATTCTGATTTTCTCCATGAACAAATTTAATCTCATCTTTTTTTGTGCCTTCTTTTAATCTTAGGCATACTAATATTGCTGGTAAGCACTTATGAATGGTGGTACTCATTATTATTGTGGTAATCTGTACTCTATTGTGATCTTCTAATCTACTATACTCTACACTCTCCTAACACTCTAGTACTCTACTTGTACTACTACTACTACCACTACTACTATTACTACTACTCTACTAGTTCTACTGTCCTAGTATTGTCCTACTCTTACTACTGTCCTACTCTATTGTTTGGGAAGCAGCAGCTACTTTTTTTGACACCTCTCTATGTTTGTTAAGCAGCTGTTGCTTTTTCCCCAACTCTTACCTTCCCTCTCCTCTCCTCTCCTTTGTTTTGCCGATGATGAAATTGTCTAAAATCCATACATAATATGGAATATGAGCTGATGATCAAGAACTTGTGAGGAACTTGGCATCATTACTAGCTGCCCCAACATTACCTTCTCCTCTCTTATCTGTTATGATACCTTTATGCTCCAAGACTATGATCAAATGATGATTGACATGTTTCTGAGGCCTTCCTCTCTTCTCCTTCCTCTCTTCTCCTTCCTCTCTTCTCCTTCTATCTCTCTCCTCTCCTCTCTTCTCCTCTCTTATCTGTACTCTATTGTGATCTCCTACTACTCTACTAATACTCTACACTCTCCTAACACTCTAGTACTCTACTTGTACTACTACTACTACCACTACTACTATTACTACTACTCTACTAGTTCTACTGTCCTATTACTGTCCTACTCTTACTACTGTCCTACTCTTACTACTACTGTCCTACTCTACTACTGTCTATTTGAAACCATTGTGGTGGCTCGTATTTGGCAAATGCAATGAACTTTTAAACCTCTATGTTTGGGAAGCAGCAGCTGCTTTTTTTGACACCTCTCTATGTTTGTTAAGCAGCTGTTACTTTTTCCCCAACTCTTACCTTCCCTCTCCTCTCCTCTCCTTTGTTTTGCCGATGATGAAATTGTCTAAAATCCATACATAATATGGAATATGAGCTGATGATCAAGAACTTGTGAGGAACTTGGCATCATTACTAGCTGCCCCAACATTACCTTCTCCTCTCTTATCTGTTATGATACCTTTATGCTCCAAGACTATGATCAAATGATGATTGACATGTTTCTGAGGCCTTCCTCTCTTCTCCTTCCTCTCTTCTCCTTCTATCTCTCTCCTCTCCTCTCTTCTCTCTTATCTGTACTCTATTGTGATCTCCTAACACTCTACTAATACTCTACAGTCTCCTAAAACTCTAGTACTCTACTTGTACTACTACTACTACCACTACTACTATTACTACTACTCTACTAGTTCTACTGTCCTAGTACTGTCCTACTCTTACTACTGTCCTACTCTTACTACTACTGTCCTACTCTACTACTGTCTATTTGAAACCATTTGTGGTGGCTTACTGTCATTTTGATTTGATTTATGGCTTACTGTCATTTTGATGCTTAAACTTAACTGAGAATTTGGCAACTTGTTTTAATAATTCTGCCCTGGTCTACTACTACTGTCTACTACTACTGAGTACAATCTGTCCAACACATATATGCTCGTATTTGGCAAATGCAATGAACTTTTAAACCTCTATGTTTGGGAAGCAGCAGCTGCTTTTTTTGACACCTCTCTATGTTTGTTAAGCAGCTGTTGCTTTTTCCCCAACTCTTACCTTCCCTCTCCTCTCCTCTCCTTTGTTTTGCCGATGATGAAATTGTCTAAAATCCATACATAATATGGAATATGAGCTGATGATCAAGAACTTGTGAGGAACTTGGCATCATTACTAGCTGCCCCAACATTACCTTCTCCTCTCTTATCTGTTATGATACCTTTTTCTGAGGCCTTCCTCTCTTCTCCTTCCTCTCTTCTCCTTCTATCTCTCTCCTCTCCTCTCTTCTCCTCTCTTATCTGTACTCTATTGTGATCTCCTAACACTCTACTAATACTCTACACTCTCCTAAAACTCTAGTACTCTACTTGTACTACTACTACTACCACTACTACTATTACTACTACTCTACTAGTTCTACTGTCCTAGTACTGTCCTACTCTTACTACTGTCCTACTCCTTACTACTACTGTCCTACTCTACTACTGTCTATTTGAAACCATTTGTGGTGGCTTACTGTCATTTTGATTTGATTTATGGCTTACTGTCATTTTGATGCTTAAACTTAACTGAGAATTTGGCAACTTGTTTTAATAATTCTGCCCTGGCACATGGTTTTGTTATTCATGAGTGACACTTGGTGTTTAATAATTTGGCAACTTGTTTTAATAAACTGCAACTTTTAGGAAAAAGTTTTTCCTGTTGCTTGCTAGTGCTATGCTGAATCTGAAGGGCCTGTCATGCTAGTGCTATGCTGCTTGCTTGCTACTACTCTGCTCCTACTAATCTTACTACTCTACTATTGCACTACTCTACTACTCTTACTACTGCAGTACTCTACTACTGCTAGATGCTGCCCTACTCTCACTGTCATTTTGAATCTGTCCTACTACTAATACTTGCTTGCACTGGATTTTTTGATTTGTGAAAGTTTTTTATTTGAGCAGTCTACTATTACTACTACTAGTCCTACTACTAGTACTACTGTCCTAGTACAGTCCTACTCTTACTACTATCCTACTCTTGTCCTACTCTACTACTGTCTATTTGAAACCATTTGTGGTGGCTTACTGTCATTTTGATTTGATTTGTGGCTTACAGTAATCCTACTCTACTACTACTACTATACTCCTACTCTACTACTACTCTACTACTACTGTCTACTACTACTAGTATAATCTGTCCAACACATATATGCTCGTATTGGCAAATGCAATGAACTTTTAAACCTCTATGTTTGGGAAGCAGCAGCTGCTTTTTTTGACACCTCTCTATGTTTGTTAAGCAGCTGTTGCTTTTTCCCCAACTCTTACCTTCCCTCTCCTCTCCTCTCCTTTGTTTTGCCGATGATGAAATTGTCTAAAATCCATACATAATATGGAATATGAGCTGATGATCAAGAACTTGTGAGGAACTTGGCATCATTATTAGCTGCCCCAACATTACCTTCTCCTCTCTTATCTGTTATGATACCTTTATGCTCCAAGGCTATGATCAAATAATGATTAACATGTTTCTGAGGCCTTCCTCTCTTCTCCTTCCTCTCTTCTCCTTCTATCTCTCTCCTCTCCTCTCTTCTCCTCTCTTATCTGTACTCTATTGTGATCTCCTAACACTCTAGTACTCTACTTGTACTGCTACTACAACTACTATTACTACTACTCTACTAGTACTACTGTCCTAGTACTGTCCTACTCTTACTACTGTCCTACTCTTACTACTGTCCTACTCTTACTACTATTGTCCTACTCTACTACTGTCATTTTGATTTGTGGTGGCTTACTGTCATTTTGATTTGATTCGTGGCTTATAGTAGTCCTACTACTCACCCTGTTCATGGTCCGGTTACAAACCGGCCCAACCCACAAACCAGCCCATGACAAACCACGTAAGGAGCCACACACGGGTTGGTTTGGTCCAGTTTGGTACCTGTGACCCGTCTTCTTCGTTCGGAACAGGCAAACAGCCGCCGCCGGTCGCTTGAGGCCATGCCGAGACCAAGGGCGGTGAGTGCCGGGAGCGCCGTGACCTCGGGTGGCGGGGTGGCGGCAGGAGACACCCCAATTTGGTTAGTTTGACATTTTCTTCGCTCATAGTATGAATACTTAGCTTATGCTATGAAATACTAGACCTAAACTTGTTCTCTTGTAGTGGAAAGAAGAGGTTGACCAGCAAAGGGACGTATACAAGGATGATCAACTCTTGGAGCTCGTCGGCGACCTTTGCAACTTCATCATTGACCAGGTTGTTTCTTCTAGAGGCGATTACCATGATCGATCATCTGACTTAGGAAGTAATCCTATGTACCAACACCTCCGTGAGACTCATAGGTTAGCTCTAGGCCGTTGAGAACCATTTGGAATGGTTTGGACTTGTAAACTTTTGAACTTGTGATGGTTTGGACTTGTGGACTATTTGAACTTATGAATTATGGCTATGTAATGTGATAATGGACTTTGTGAATTGGACTTTTGAACTTGTGAATTATGGCTTGTAATTGTGGTTTATATCTTGCTCGTGTGTTTGTGGATGTGTATATCTGGTCAGATTTGAATTTGAATTTGTATTCTATATTATATTCTGTGGTCAGAAATGTATTTGATTTTAATTTTTTTTAATAGAAAATCCACTGTAGGGGCGGTTCTAGATCCAACCACCCTTACAAATGATATTTTTAAGGGAGGCTGGTGATCCAACCGCCCTTACAAATGGTATTTGTAAGGGCGGTCGGTGATCCGACCGCCCTTACAAATGGTATTTGTAAGGGCGGTCGGTGATCCAACCGCCCTTACAAATACTATTTGTAAGGGCGGTTGGTGATCAAACCGCCCTTACAAATGCATTTGTAAGGGCGGGCTATGCCAACCGCCCCTACAGTGGGCTGATTTGTAAAAGCCACCTGGGAGGGGCGGTTGGGCCACCCGCCCTTACAGTGCCTTTTGACCCGCCCTTACAGTGCCTGACTGTAGTAGTGTACTCTCACATAGGATGTATGGAAGACGGAGCAAAAAATAGTAGCTTCTCACAGCTCTGATGACTAGCTTTGGTGAGCCCTGCACGAGGTCCTGTGAGATAGCATGTTTTAAGGAGCTCCACATGCTGAGTTGTTTTGCCAAACGGTTGTTCACTGCTCGTGGAGCTTAAGCAAAAACGGCTTCACTGGTGAACTAGAACTGTGCCAAATGGGGTCTCAATTAACATTTTTTGTGCTCTATTAATGAGGCAGTTTTCTGTTTCTTTTAGTCTCGTAATCTTTGAGCTAGATAGGCAGTTTTTCATATTGTGAATTCTGATATGGAGTACAAGGCCATAAGATAGGAATGTGTTGTTATTTGGTAAAATTTATCCAACCATGGATTAATTAGACTCAAAAGATTCGTCTCGAACTTTACAGACAAACTATGCAATTAGTTTTTTTTTACCTACATTTAATCTCCATGCATGCGTTCAAAGATTCGATGTGATGGGTGAAAGAGGAAATATTTTGGGTTTGCATGGGAAATAAACAGGGCCTCGGTGCTTGAGCCCACCACCATTTTCTCTCTCGCGCAGACGCGTTCCTCGGGCTTTCGCGAAACAATTGAGTTCGGGCGGATGTTTTGGTTCCTCCATTTTGTGAAGTAACATTTTCCTCTCCAGAGGAACGGTAGGCTTCATTCCTTCAATTCAAACGGCATGTGACGTCACCAAAACGCTAGAATCATATTCCTGTAAAATTCCTTTAGGAATCCTCCGTTCCAAACGACCCCTTATAGTAACTTCTATAAATCCACAGACATCGCGCGTTTTGGAGCAGAGCAAAACTCGTGCTGAGACAATACACAACTACACAAGTGCGTGACGCCGCGAGGGGTCAAGCCAGCAAGCAGCCAGCCATGGCAGTCGCAAACACCGAGAACACGTCGTTGCTGCTCCCGCTCGACGGCCGCGTCGCGCTCGTCACAGGCGGCTTCCGCGGCATCGGCCGTGAGGTGTCCTCCCACCTCGCTGCCCTCGGCGCGAGCGTCGTGGTCAACTATGCGTCCAATTCCACCAGGGCAGACGAGCTCGTCGTGGAGCTCGCCTCCCGCGCACAGTCATAAAGTTCCCGGAACGCTTGGGTCGTGGAATGAGAATCGTGGAATGTGAAACGCTCCTTGAGAAAGGATTTTCCACTGTTAGCACAAAACTGATCCACGTTCCCGGAACGTGGAACGTGGTATCGTACCACGTTACCGGTGACTACGCTCCCGCGGCCAGCAGGCTGTTGCCGTCCGCGCGGACGTGTCGGACCCGGACGCTGTGCACGCGCTCTTCGACCGCGCCGAGGAGGCGTTCGGGTCCCCGCCACACATCGTCATCTGCTGCGCAGGCGTCCTCAGTGACAAGTACCCGGCGCTCGCGGACACCACCGTCGAGGACTTCGATGCCATGTTCACGGTGAACGTGCGCGGGACGTTCCTCGTGTGCCGCAAGGCGGCGAACCGAGTCCCAGCCAACAGCGCCGGCCGCATCGTGACGTTCTCGTCGTCCGTTGTGGGCACGCTCCTGCCGGGATGCGCAGCGTACACGGCGACTAACGCCGCTGTGGAGGCGATGACGAAGATCCTAGCTAAGGAGGTGGCGGCGAAGGGGGTGACCGCGAACGTGGTCGCGCCGGGGCCCATGCGCACCGAGCTGTTCTTGGCCGGGAAGGACGAAGCATTCTTGCGGAGGGTGGAGCAGCAGTCAATGGGCACTACAACAGAGAAGAACATCACTGGCGGTTCAAAACCCCCCTTCACTGGCGGATTTTGAACCGCCATAACCAACTCGGCAGTGATGAGCTGATCACATCACTGCCGGTTATGCCAAACCGGCAGTGATAGCTGATGTATCACTGCCGGTTCGTGTTAAAAACCGGCTGTGATACTTGAGCCATCACTGCCGGTTGTTTTAACCAACCGGTTGTGTAGATTATATTATCACTGCCGGTTATCTTTGAACCGGTAGTGATATACTATTCACAATTTGCACTTTAATAATTGTTTTATTTTCATTTCGAGGGGAGGTGGTGGGGTGGGAGGTCGGGGAGGTGGAGGTGGAGGTGGTTGCTATCGATCAATTTGATATCGAGTGAACGAAGACAATACAAACCCATCAACATTATATTACAAAAGTTTCAAAAAAAACTTTAAGTATCGAATTAAGAGTCGCATTACAATAGCCTATCAATGTGGTCTCTTCCGTACTGCGCCTTGTACTTCTTAGTCCTCGCAATGGAGAATGATCCTGTCTTGGTCAATATCTCGTCCAACACAAACCTTGCTACCTCCTCTTGAATTCCTCTCATCTCAAAATCTAGCAACTGGTTGTGATTGTTTGCTTTGCGCTGTAATTGAAGCAAGATGATATTGAGATGCACAAACGTAAGACAAAACAATAGTGATAGCTGATGTATCACTGCCGGTTCGTGTTAAAAAACCGGCAGTGATACTTGAGCCATCACTGCCGGTTGTTTTAACCAACCGGTTGTGTAGATTATATTATCACTGCCGGTTATCTTTGAACCGGTAGTGATATACTATTCACAATTTGCATTTTAATAATTGTTTTATTTTCATTTCGAGGGGAGGTGGTGGGGTGGGAGGTCGGGGAGGTGGAGGTGGAGGTGGTTGCTATCGATCAATTTGATATCGATGTGAACGAAGACAATACAAACCCATCAATATTTATATTACAAAAGTTTCAAAAAAAAACTTTAAGTATCGAATTAAGAGTCGCATTACAATAGCCTATCAATGTGGTCTCTTCCGTACTGCGCCTTGTACTTCTTAGTCCTCGCAATGGAGAATGATCCTGTCTTGGTCAATATCTCGTCCAACACAAACCTTGCTACCTCCTCTTGAATTCCTCTCATCTCAAAATCTAGCAACTGGTTGTGATTGTTTGCTTTGCGCTGTAATTGAAGCAAGATGATATTGAGATGCACAAACGTAAGACAAAACAATAGAAATGGGATGCCTACGTACCATGTCATCTCCCTTATTTGTTTTTGCGCCAAAGTATTTTAGCATTGCCCACATCACATAGAACCCGCATTCGTTGTTCCCCATCGGTTGATCTAGGGTCTTGAGATCCTCCATATACTTTACACTGAATGGGGCACTCCATTGCTTTTGCATCTTGCTATCGAGATTTTTCCAATTCGGTAATGCCTTCATTCTATGTTACATTGTAAATGAAGTGTGAAGACCGAGGACATTACAATATCCTATGTGATTAGAAAGTGTTGTGATATTGGGTTCACTTACTTATTCAGCACTTTGACTAGGGGGTCGATAAGAGAAAGTGGCTTTTTCTTTGAGTCCCACACCTCGATATGTGAATCTTGAAGATAGATATCTACGAGGATGAAATGGTTGCTGCAATCACAAAGTCCATGTTATTGAATAACATATCAAGAAAAGAAACACTAAAATAAGGGTCGAGAACACATACTCGCAGTTGTAGGGTAGGAGTACGTTTGTTTTGTTGTTTCTAAATATACTTTCAAACTCAATCTTCAAACTTGTTGGTACATAGTCATCATCACCAGGGGCGGTGTATGTTGTCTCATTTACAAATATGGGATCCAAGAAGTCTATATTGCTCAATTGCTTCTTTAGGCACCATTTTGCCATACACCTGCATAATAAACATATGATATATTCAAATGCAAATCACGTAGTTTATTATAACGTTGTGAGGGTAGGGTACTTACATAGACCATATCATCAAAATCTGCGTATTGAGCGAGCGTCGTTGGAAGAGCTGAAAGAGGTGTTCATAATAAATAGTATGCACCGTTTCTTCAGGATGATTAAAAACCATTCCGGGAGGGATGCAAACTTCAAAACCGACACAGTCTCCGTTGGCAGTATCCAGGGAGTAATAATCATGCAACTGTCGCATGTATGTTGGCAAATCTTTATACTCTTGTTCGGTGGCGACCAAAGGTTTGCCTCTTGAATACTTGTATGCGACCGTGGCTTTTTCAAAATCTCTCATTCCGTAATACAACTCTGTGGACCTTGAAAACAGCACTAAGTTGATTCTTGTGAGCTCTATTTGACTAGGTTAGGGGCCCAACTAGTTCTTGACCATTTAATAAAGTTTGTTCTACATAAGATGAACTACAACTTTTCTTTAAGGTCAAACCTCATAACTGGTAAAGAAGTCAAACTTCCACTTTGGTCAAAGTAACAACTCGATAAAGCCGAAACTAGGGTTTTAGGCCAATCGGGGTATTTTTTTGACATTTGCTCAACATGAACCCTTCATGACTTTTGTTGTAGAGTTCATCTAGAGTCATTTGGGCAAAGTTTCAAAGTTTTGTTGATGATCTATAATTCCATTCACTTAATCACGCCATTCCAAGAAGGATATGACTTATCATTTCATGTGACTTTTTGATTTCAAACTTCATGAAACTTTTCCAGGGATCAATATAGATAGGTACTAAGGTGAGACACATGAAGATATTGCAATAACACTACCCAAGCATATATCTTGAAAAGGGGCCTATATGTAAAGCAATGGTGCAACATCCAACTTTAGGTTAGGCTCATCTCTATAGGTTAACCTTGACATCGTCATCTCCACTAATCTATCATGTTTGAGCTTAAACCCACTACTTAATTGGTGATAAACACCTGGGGTGTTACATGTAGTCATCATTATTTGTGTATCCCTTCAACCTTAGGAATTCACTTAACCGATTGTACCACATTCGGCCCGACTGCTTTAAGCCATATAATGACTTCTGCAACTTGATGCAATACATGTTGCGATTTGCCTTGGGATTTGAAATACTGATTCCGTCAGAAACTTTCATGTATATCTCATAATCCAATGACCCATACAAATACGCGGTCACTGCGTCCATCAACTATATAGATAGATGATTTTGTACTGCCTAAGTATCGAAATGTTATTCCACTTATTACTGGAGAGTAAGTTTCATTGAAATCAACGCCGGGTCTTTAAGTAAAACCTTGTGCCACAAGCCTTGCTTTATATCTCACCACTTTGTTGTTTTCGTTCTTTTTACGGACGAAAACCCATTTGTAGCCCACAGGGAAGATACCAGGGGGTGTTGGTCATATGGCCGAAAACACTTTCCTTTTATAAAGCAAAGCAATTGCTAATGACGAGATTAACATAAATTGGTCACTAAATAATAAATCTTAACACTCCCCCTTGATTAATTGGTTCCTTGTAGGCATCGTTGTTTGTTCATCAGTCATCGTCTCGAAGCTTTAGAAAACCCTGTGGGAAAAAAACCAAGGTGTACCGATATACCAGGCAAAACTCCTTAAAACCCAGTGGGAAAAATAAGGAGAAACACCATGATATATATTACTTCCAATGTTAATAGACCCTTTAGGTGTTCCCAAAGACATAGTCTAAAAACAATTTGATCATAGATCAATATGTCATAAATATTATCTTCGAAAAACCCCTGTGGGAAAATAGATAATATGACATTTACTATGTGTTAACATTACCTCATTAAAAACTTTACACGAGAAAACTCCAAAAGAGTAAAACTCATATAAAGAAAAGAGTGTAATGTGATGTTTGAAACAAGTTATATTTTAGAGGGATTCTCCCCCTGATTCTTGTAAGTTTCTAAGTCTTCTTATACCAATGCCTTCAACACATTTACGGAATGCGGAATATGGTAGAGATTTTGTGAATAAATCTGCTAGATTATCACATGACTTAGTTTGCAAGATTTCAATTTCTCCATTCTTTTGGAGCTCATGGGGATAGAACAACTTGGGAATAATATGCTTAGTCATATTACTCTTAATATAACTTGATTCCATTTGTGTAACACATGCCGAATTATCCTCAAAGATAATGGTCAACGTCTCAAGTACACCAATACCACATGATTATATTACATGGTTTATCATTCTGCGAAGCCATACGCATTCACTTGATGCTTCAAATAAAGCAATTATTTCAGAATGATTGGTGAAAGTAGACACCAAAGTCTACTTTGAAGACTTCCAAGATATTGTTGTTCCACCTTGCAAGAATACAAAGCCTGTTTGTGATATGCTATTGTGGGGATCTGACAAATAACCAACATCTGTATATCCTAACAAAATTAGATCTTGATTTCTACTATAGAATAATCCAAGATCTCTAGTGCTACTGAGGTATCTCAAAACAGTTTTGACTCCTACCCAATGACGTTTGGTAGGTGCAGCACTATGTCTTGCCAGCAAATTTACTGCGAGTGCAATATCCGGCCGGATGCTATTAGCACGATACATTAGTGCTCCAACGGCACTAAGATATGGGACATGTGGTCCCAATATCTCTTCTTCTTCTTCCCGTGGTCTAAAAGGATCCTTCATAATATCTATGGATCTCACTACCATCGGGGTTTTTGTTAGATATGACTTGTCCATATTGAATTTCTCCAATACTTTTTAGACAAAGGCAACTTGGTATATAAATATACCGGAAGCAAAATTTGGTTTGACCAAAATCTTTCGTTTCAAACTCCGTCTTTAAATGATGACGTGCTTCATTAATATCGGGTTCATTGCCAATAATGATATTAAGATCATCAACGTACACCGATATAATACAAAATCCTATTGATAATTTTTTAATGAAGACACATGGGCAGTCATCAATTTTTGTGTATCCCTTCAACCTTAGGAATTCACTTAACCGATTGTACCACATTCGGCCCGACTGCTTTAAGCCATATAATGACTTCTGCAACTTGACGCAATACATGTTGCAATTTGCCTTGGGATTTGAAATACTGATTCCGTCAGGAACTTTCATGTATATCTCATAATCCAATGACCCATACAAGTACGCGGTCACTACGTCCATCAACTGTATAGATAGACGATTTTGTACTGCCTAAGTATCGAAATGTTATTCCACTTCTTACTGGAGAGTAAGTTTCATTGAAATCAACGTCGGGTCTTTACGTAAAACCTTGTGCCACAGGTCTTGCTTTATATCTCACCACTTTGTTGTTTTCGTTCTTTTTACGGACGAAAACCCATTTGTAGCCCATAGGGAAGATACCAGGGGGTGTTGGTAATACGGCCGAAAACACCTTCCTTTTATAAAGCGAGGCAATCTCTATCTCAATTGCTACCTTCCACTTATCCCAGTCTGAGCGCTTCTTGCACTCCGTCATAGACTTAGGATCTGAATCGGTCTGAAGGATATTTGCAATTTGTTCGAAGAAATAAATGTTTACTATTATGAACTTAAGATCATAAGACTCTCCAACCTCAATGAAATTTATAGCAATTTAGTCTACCCTTAAAGATTCATCATAACTTCTCGAAACGATGAATCTAGGGTCTTCCGATGTTCCAGCCTCAGTGTTTATGTGCATAACTAAGCTAGATTGTGGATCACTTCTATCCACAGGACATTGTATGTCCTCTAGGTGTCTTTCAACCAAAGGTTGAGTTGCATTACCGGTCTTCTTTTACTCCCTAGCAATCACATCTTGCCTCTTGGAAGTGCTTCCCCCCTCTTATAGCCAATTTGGGGGTGAGTGGTTTTAGTACGTACCTCCACTCTTTCAGGCACATTGCTTACAGCATGGAGACACTTTGTAACACCTTTATAATTAGAGAAAGCGTCTGGTAGATTGTTTATAATATTTTGCAAATCAATAATTCTTTGAACTTGTAGTTCAGTTTCTGTAGTACGTGGATCAGAAAATGAAATGTCTTCTGCATTCCAATCAATTTCCTGTCATTCGTTTTGGTACAATTCTCCCCCTAATGTCGGGAAATGGTCCTCATTAAAAATACAATCAGCGAACTGGGCTATGAATAGATCCCCTGTTCGAGGTTCTAAATACTTAATGATCAAGAGAGATGAATATCCCACATAGATCCCTAGTTTCCTGTGAGGGCCCATCGATATCCGCTGAGGTGGTGAGATGGGTACGTATACAGCGCACCCAAACTTACACAAATGGGAAATACTCGAAGGATTCCCACGTACTAACCGCAAAGGGGATGTTTCATGATATGCAGTTGGTCATAGTTGGATCAGGTCGGCAGCGTGCAGAACTGCATGACCTCAACACGACGTAGGCAATTTGCAATTCATCAACAAAGGTCTTGTAATGAGCTTGATTATTTTAGTCAACGATTCAGCCAAACCATTTTGAGAATGCTTTTGAAACAGCACAAATACCATGAAGTAAGGAGATATATCTATGGTTGTCCAGGGTTTATGAAACAGCACATGAACAAAGCGATTAATAAGAGACAGTCACGGATAGTTGTTGTGGGTGACTAGCCAAAATGGTAATGGCACTCAACAAGAAAATAGGACATTGGTATATGAAGGATTTCTTAATGAACACAACCATCCATTGGCCTCAGAAGATTTAACTTGTCTCTTGAAGTCTCACTGAGAAAGTGGACATCATTGATATGGAAATCATAGGGATTCATAAACACTTAATCAAGTATACATGTTATATCATGATTGTGTATTCATCGAACAGATGAAAGCAAACTTTTGGTGAACATAATATACTCCCTCCATCCTGTAATATAGTATATTGTAGCATTCAAAATTTATCCTCAAATATAATGCATTGTAGATGACAAAAACCAATTTTGCATTAAATACTTTCCATTTATCAACCAATCACCACCAATCACATTGATGATAGCGTTTGATTAGGAAAAAAATGAGGGTACACTGTATTACAGGGACTAGTCTTAAAATTCTTAGGATGCACTGTATTACAGGGACTAGTCCTCTATTCAAAATTATAAGTTGTTTTGGCTTTTCGAGATATACAACTTTTGTTATGCATCTAGAAATACACTATGTCAAAATACATATTAAAAAGATATATATCTAGAAAAGTCAATGTGAGTTACAATTTGGAATTGAAGTAGTAGCACGTAACATTTGGATCTTTTTGGTGCTCTATTAATGAGGCAGTTTTTTCTGTATTTTTTTAATCTATATCTTTCAGCTTGATTGGTACTTTTTCATATTGTGAATTCTGATATGGAGTATAACTGTACAAGACCATAGGATAGGAATGTGTGCACACTCACAGAAAATCCTACGTCCATATATTCTCACCTTGTACGTCATCAACCTGCCGATTTCTTCGCAAGAGAACGGGCAGGTCATCAGGGTCAACGGCGGTTTCGTCTAATAAGGGTCTAAGCGCGACAGGTGTTCAAATATATTTTTTTTTATCGTGCAGGTGTTCAAATATAGTGGCATCTACGACACACACAAGTGTTTTTTTTTCAATAAGACACACGCACACAAGTTGAAAAAAATGTGTGTAGCGTGTGAGAGCGGGTTTTTTTATAAAAGTATAAAAGTACAGTCGTACAGGAGTGTCCTTAGTGTGGTTTGTATAGTGTAACTTTACGTATATAAGGCGTTTGTATAGTGTGACTCAACCTATATAAAGGCACTTTGTGTCTAGTTTGATCGATAATGCTTCCGTCTGGACGTCGCATGCCACACTCCGTCTCGATGCTTCTACCCGCGCTGCTGCGCTGCTCACTCCCGCCTGCGACCCGTGCCTCGCCCGTGACACTTGCTCCCACCTGTCGCTCGCCTCGCCCATCACACGCACGGCACACGCGGATTCGACTCGCGTGTCGCACGGCCCGCCCGCCGCAGCCATCCGTTGATGCGCCCCATCCTGCACATGCTACCTCTACTCTCCCCATCTCCTGCTCTTTATCTCGCGTCCACTGACAGAGCGCCTCCCTAGCCTCTTTCCCAAACCCTCAACATCGTCGGGATGCCTCGCCACAGCCACCCCTACCGATGGCCGCTAGGCGCACGTGCCGGGGCGTCTCAGGTCATCCCCGACTGAGACAAGGGCACCCACGAGCGCGGTCAAATTCTAGTGGTGCTCGCTCGCCGCCCCTCGCCGCCGGCTTCCACCACGATGGTCGGAATCGACCGGCCCAGGTCTCCCCTCCCCAATGTTACAAATGTATGTTTCAAGTGTTTCGGATGGTTCAGAGGTATTTTGTAATTGTTTCATATGGGGAATGTTGCATAAGTTACAACTGTTTCAAAGGCATGTTGCAAGCGTTTGCTTAAAATGTTTCATCTATTTCAGATATATGTTGCAAGCGTTTTGATCTGGATGTGTTCCATATGTCTCACATATATGTTGCAATAGTATGTTCCAGATGTTTCATTTCTTTCAGTCTTCTATTGTAACAAGTGTTTTCATGTTGCAAGTTACAATTGTTTTATCTAGATGCTGCACATATTTTACACATATATTGCAAATGTATGTTCCAGATGTTTCATCTATTTCAGACGTATGTCGTATTTCGAGTGTTTCATATTAAACGTGTTTCATGTTTTCGGAGAGTTAGGGCGGTTGGGGTGCGCGTGCGGACCAGGATGAACGGCTAGACGGATGGGCACGGGTCAAATCAAGGTGGACGAGGACGGACTGCGTGTGCGAAGCGAGTCATCCGGACGCGAGAGCGCAGAGATGGGGGTGTGGTGCACATGCAGAGCGGGGCGAATTAGCGGACGAGGGGCAGACTGCCTTGGTGTCCAGACGCTAGCCATGCCGTAGTTTGATTGGTATACTGCTATGTTCTAAAAGTACAATTGCAATAGTGAGGGTGGCCTAGGAAAGAGAACATTATCCACCTATATTTATTTATCCTATCTTTACTAAGGTCTAGAGAGACTTTGTTGATATATCTTGAGATCGCGAAACTCACAAATCGATGTCAATAAGTGCGTCGTCTACTCTCTGCATATTGGTAATTCAAGTCATTTTGATAAGGTTTGGGTCAAAATAACATCGACCCTTTGTCTCACATTTAGTTGGCCGAATAAAGTACCTTTCGATCGCGAAGCTAGTGGCATGATTCGGGCCAGGACCTATACGGGTGCGCGTACTGGTACTGAAGGGGTATAACAGGGACGCGAACAGTGAGCCCAAGGTGTGTCCTGGCAGTTGGGGGTCCCTGGGTACTGCGGCTCCAGTTTATCTCGCGACGTTTACCGGAATCGTGTCATTGGTGATCTGTAGCTCACTCTAACGGGTGAGTGTTGTTTGTGTGAGGAATAAATCTCCAGCTGGTTAGGAATCGAGTCGAATCGCCATCGCTCCTGAACAGTAAGCACTTGACTTGAGTTACGGCATCGTAGTAATGATGATGGAACACTGATCGTTATATGGATGGTATTAAAAATGCTAAATGTGACTGGGAATATAAATTATGAATAACTTTTAAGTTGCTGAGTTTGAAAATGTAAAAACCATATGAATAGATTTGTCTTGAAAAGTACTTTTATAAAAATATACATATATCACTTTCCAATAAATACTTTTATAAAAACAAGAAGTCAAAGTTTTCTTTGGAGACTGTATTGTTGTCTGAAACGAATTGCATTACTAGTATGGAGGAAGTATCACGATGAGTTGTCAATAAGTGAGCCATGTATTATTAAAATAGTAATTAGTCAAAAACATAAACATCCATGATGAGTTGAAGACTCGAACTTCGATGGACATGTTATTACATTGTAAAGAGCCTAATTAAGTTAAGAAAAAAAATATTAGAATCGCCCCACTAGCCAGCGGTGATAAGTTGTATTGGAGATATAAAGAGTAAAATGCACGTGCGTCAAAATATATCTTCATGCATCAAAATTTGTCTCGTGTGTCATCTAGATCAAATAGGTCCCAGCTAATCCGCTCCTTGCACCAACGTGACATATGCCATGATGAATTGCCCATGGCTCATGTCTTACCAATAGGTTCCACGCAAGGGGGTCGGCTCACGTGTCAACCTCTAGGACTCCATCTCTATGCCCCTCTCTTTCCTTTAGCTCCAAGTAGATTGACAATGCGTACATCATATCACGTTATTTAAAAAAAAAGGCTCTGCGCTGACGTCATCCACCTTCTCGTTTCACTTAGTTTGTTTAGTTCCTCCCCAAAAGTTTACGTCATGTCCCATCAAATGTTTAGACAGTATTAAATATAGACTAAAAAATAACTAATTGCACAGATTACGACTACTTTATGAGACGAATCTTTTAAGTCTAATTAGTCCATGATTTGGCAATAAAGTACTACAGTAACACATGTGCTAATGCTAGATTAATTAGGCTTAATAAATTCGTCTCGCGATTTACTGACGGATTCTGTAATTTATTTTTTTATTAGTATCCGAACACCTCATGTGATACCCGATGTGACACCCCAAAACTTTACACCCTAGAACTAAACATGACCTTATATAGCTTTATTGTATTGGAGAGAGAAGAGAAGGGCAAGTAGGTGGGTACCGGCCGAAGTGCTATAGGCCAACATGTGGGCCCTACCCTCGGAGTATTCTGATTCGAATAGGGTACCGACATTAAATATTCAAATTTATATAAGAACTATCCATATAGGATTTTGAGCCTTTCGGGACAGACGAATATCAGGAAATACCCGTCTCGTTTCATCCAAGAGTTGTTTTGTGCCAAACGAGTAAAATGAAACAAGTCCCCTAAGTTCTTTCAAACATGATCTCACATAGGATAGGATAGGATAGGATAGAATAGGATAGGATGGGAGATGGAGCAAAAAATAGTAGCTTATCACTGCTCCGACTAGCTTTGATGAGCCCTGCACGGAGTTCTGTGAGAGCATATTTTAAGAAGCTCCATATGTTGAGTTATTTTGCCAAATAGTTCACCGAAATAGTTCAAGCTCCGCTAATAAACTGATCGCAGAGCTAAAGTAAAAAAACGGCACTAGTGAAGTAGAACTGTGCTAAATGAGGCCTCAATTAACATTTGGACTTTTTGTGCTCTGTTAATGAGACAGTTTTTCTGTACTTTCTATTCTCGTGATCTTTGAGCTAAATACCCGTCCTGCTGCACCCCCAGAGTTATTCTGTGCCAAACAGGTAAAATGAAACATTGGAGTTCTTTAAAACATACTCTCACATAGGATGTATGGAAGATGCAGCAGAAAATAATAGCTTCTCACAGCTCTGATGACTAGCTCTGGTGAGCCTTGCACGAGGTCCTGTGAGATAGCATGTTTTAAGGAGCTTCACATGCTGAGTTGTTTTGTCAAATGGTGTTCACTAAAATAGTTCTAGCTCCACTGATAAAGCTGCTTGTGGACCTTAAGTAAAAACGGCTTCACTAGTGAAGTAGAATTGTGCCAAATGGGGTCTCAATTAATATTTTTTGTGCTCTATTAATGAGGCAGTTTTTCTGTTTGTTTTAATCTCGTGATCTTTGAGCTAGATAGGCAGTTTTTCATATTGTGAATTCTGATATAGAGTACAAGGCCACAAGATAGGAATGTGTGCACACTCACAGAAAATCCTACGTCTATATATTCTCACGTTCTACGTCATCAACCTGCCCATGTGGCGGCGTAGCCGCCAGCCGCCACCCCGGTGCTACCGGTCAAGAAAAGACTATTAAATGCTAACGCGTTAAGGGTAACCTCTGGATGGACCGATCGAGAGAAATATTGTCACTCCCTATGTCACCTTCCATCCGATCGAGGATCGAACTTGCCTTGGCGGTGTCGAGCCCCTAATTTAGGGTCCACTGTGCATCATGTATCAGTCCCTGGATCAGTAGCTGATACGCACAATTCGAACAAGATTGATATCAAAACCATACTTTTATTGATAATAGGGAAATACATTACAAAGTTCATATTTACATAGCTTGGGCCACTGACCTTACATTGTATATCAGAGATCTAAGACAGCGGTCCTATAACAACGTGGCTCCATTCCTACAGGCAACTTGGAGTGCGGACGTAACCCTAGACTTAATCCTTAAGCGTATTCCTACAACCCGGTCGTCGTAGTCCCAATGTAACTTCTTCGTGTAGTCGTACGGCTCCGTCTTCGAGTGTGCTCCAGACGTTCTATACTTGCATAGTCCTTGGTAGCTTCATCCTCGGATATACTCCTACAGCTTCATTTCTAAAAACATATAGTGAAGAAGGGGTGAGTACATACGTACTCAGCAAGCCCTAACTTTGGGTGGAGGAGAGGTGGATGGAGGCTGTATATAGAGGTGGTTAGTGGTAAAGGTGATAGAGTTAAGTAGTTATAAATATAGGTTAGGCCCTGGCAGGGTATTACCATCCTCACCAGTTCCCGAGTTGAGTATAGATTACCGAATTCATAAATACATCTTACCAGAGTATCACAGTTGTTGTAGTCTAATCATTTGGGGACCTCATCCCAGCGGTTGCCCATTCCAAGGACGTGGCTATTCGAATAGATTCAAGAAACTCTGCAGAGGTGTACAAATTTCCCCACATGATAGGCGTAGTCGATACCATCGTCATGGCTTAGACAGGCCTAACGAGACCTCGTACCCGAGAGGGCGCTACCTTAGATTTCCATATAATTCCACCACGGACTACTCAGGGACCGGAACCCACAAGCATCAGGATGATCACACAGCATCCTAGAATATCGAGTGGTTGGATGATCACATAGCATCCGGTGGATGATCACATAGCATCCAGATTAAATAATAAAAGGGTGCTCGCACACGGCACAACAATAAATTTTACATGGAAGACCACAAAGCAACCATGCCGATCAGACCACGGTAGATCACACAGCAGCCGTGTCCTCTCCTGTTAGTCCGTTGCCACTCCGGCCTCCTAGTGAAAATTATACTTCAATCTAACGGGGTGTGAGATCAAGTCTACCCATATAGACATGTGGCTGTACGGAATTCTGGCTAGGCGAGATGGCCAATGAACCGGTCCTTATGTGACCGAGGCGAGTATCTCCCGCAGGATCCCACACAGGCTATCCTGCCAAGGTAACCCATACCACATGAATTACCCCCACTCGCCCCTTGTCGAGGTTTAGTCCAATTTTACCAACTTAAGTTTCATAGTTATTATCCTCAAGTTCATAAATCACATCATCATAAATAATTATCATAATTCATCATGATTCAATATCAATATATGAAAGAGGTTTTTAAGTAGTATATATTAAGATTAGTGGTTGGTAGGGTTAGGTATGGTGGGTTTATGGTGGAGGCTAGCAAAATGTAGAGGTGGTAGAAGGGGAGTAATTAAAGGAATGGAAATGTAGGGAATAGATGGGGATTAGGACTTGCCTCCGTTCACTGATGAGTATATCCAAGACTTTCGATCCTGCGTGCTTCTTGCTCCTGTCCTGGTGTAGCCGTGCTCCTAGGATCCGTCGGGTTCTCTCCACGTCTTCTATCCTACGCTTGTCTAGCGTTGACAGACAAAGGAAAAAATACCAAGCAAGGCATACATAGCAAGCATAATCAATCAAGAAGGAAAACAGTCCTAGATGGATTGGCTTTTATCTGTTTGATGGGTACTACGGTGGCGAATTGCTACTACGGTTTATTAATTAATTAATTAATTAATGTAACTACGAATTAATATTTAAATAAAGAAAAGCAATCATATCTAGAATTTAAATGGGCACCAAAATTAGGGAAATGCATTTTAATATGTAGGGTTATATTTTAGAAAATTTATGGTGCAAGCGTTTCGGATTTCCGAATTATGACGATGAAGATATAGATTATTATACGCGAATGGAAAGCGGGCATGAGAATTATTTCTACAATTTTAGTTAATGAAAAAGCAGTGTCAAATATATAGATATGCCCTATGGTGACTCTAGTTTATTAAAAAAAATTAGGAATTTTTCTTTAATTAATAAGCTTACCTTTTGATCTACTGTGTACAATCCCATAGGTACCCCTAGCATTTTCCTCCGCGCAGTGGTGGCTGACACGCGGGCCTTGTCAGTCTGGCGGACTGACCAGCATGTGCCCGTGGTCTCTACACCGATCGGTGAACCTCTGCTCCCTCTCTCTTTGTTTCACATGGACCGCGTCCATGCAAGGAGGGGAGGGAGGTGGTGCCCGTTCATTGGCCTGGCCGATGTGGCCTGGTTGCCTTCGTCAATTCGGTCGTCCTCATCCCATTGCCGCGAGACAGAGCAAGAAAGAGGAAAGAGAGGGAGGGAGAGAAAGAGAAGTCGAGCAGAGAGGGCGAAGCATAGCGACTGAGGCGGCCGTGCGCTGGGCTGGTGCGAGGCAGAGGAAGGGCGAGCAGGGCAGTGGCGCAAGGCGAGGTCCCGATGGCGTGGCTCGATGGCGTCCCCGTTCGCCGCGGTTGCCGTGGCGAGGTCGCGGTTGGGCGCGCCTCCGGTAGCGGCAGCAGCTCGAGGCACGACGCGTCGTGCGCGGCGGCGGCTGCCTCCATTTAGCGACGACGGTAGCCCCGGCTAGTTCGCGCACTCGGCTTCGAGCAGAGTAGAGAACAGAAGGACACGGCGGATGGAGGGGACTCGGCTCCGGCGCAACAGCGGCTTCAGTTTCGTCGCCAGGCGGAGGCGGTGCTCGGCTCCGGCGGCAGAACGAGCATGGCTTCTTCTGGTCCTCTTCCTCGAACACCAGAACCAGCAGAGGGAGAAGGTGAGCTCGAGTAGGAGGGAGAGGGAAGACTGGCGCCCGAGCTTGACAGAGGTGGTGCTTGGCTACAGCGGCTCGTGGCTCCTGCAGCGGCCTCAGCGGAAGCGGAGCAGAGGGCATGGCGGAGGAGGGAGAGGAAAAAGGATGGAGTAGAGCAGGCAAGGGGCGAGCGGTATGGCTGAGCTCCGGTGCGGCGGCGCAGTTCAGCGGCGGCGCACCCGTCAGCAGCAGGAAGAGGAGGAAGCAGAGAGATGGAGAGAGGGAGGGAAGAAGAGGAAACAGAGTACGGTGACGGCAGCAGCGGCTCCGGCGATGCTCGGCCGTGGCTTCAGCTCCAAGGCTACGCCGGCTCGGCTTCTGCTGCGCGACGAGCGGCGGCCGAGGCAATGCTCCCAAGCAGCGGCCGTTCGTGCCAAGAAGAAAAGGGAGGCTCTGCCTCTTCTTGCTTCTGCGGCCGCGTGCCTGAGCTCGATCACATGATTCGCAGCGACCCAGGCATCCTCATCATCTCCTTGCTTGAGCTCGGCTTCGTTGAGGGAGGCGAGTTCGATGGCCTTTTATAGGCGGAGCAAGGCGGTGGCCATGGCAAATATCTCGTCGAACGTCGCACAGTAGGTCAGCGGTGATGGAGATTTTTACCGGCAATGGAGGTTGGCGCTGGGACACCTGTCGGCGCGAAACTCGGAAGGGATAGGGATGCTCCAGAAGGCGACAGCCGAGAAGGTCGGTTTGCTAAAATATCTCGCGAGGCGATGGGCAAGCGTCGCGTGCACCAGGAGGAAGACGGCGGCCACGGCTTGCACGCGGACTCGACGCGGAGCTGCGCTTGGGCCGAGCGGCGTTGCCGTGTTGGACTGGGCTTCTGCCCAATCGGCGGGAGGGGAATACACAGTAGGGAAATTTCCATTTTTTATTTTTTGTAGTTATAAATGAACCATGCATGTGTATATATGTATACCTATATACGTACATATGACTATTAATTCATAGGTAAATAAGAAAGGAGCAAGATATATATAAGGTATTTCTAAGTATTTCAAAGCAAGGAATTAACTAATAAGAGGAAAGACGACGAATTAACCATGTGTATATATGTATACACATTATGTTCCGTGAACAAATAAATAGATGAGGCATTTCTAGTACTAGGAAATTAAAGAACGTAACCATAAGGTATATCTAAATATTTTATAACCATAAAGCAAGGATTTCTTACGTATAGAATTTAACTAATATTACGAAGGACCATTAAACTTATAATTTATTAATGTGATGGCTAATATAATTATGATGCATTATCTACTGCTATGTCATAAGGAAAAGGTCAAGAATGCAAGTTATAATTAAGTAAAGTTATTTTGGTGCCGCAAATAAATTCCAGAAGGCAAACAAGCAGTCAAGCAATCAAACATTTCATGCAAGCAACCAATTCAAGCCTTCTATACTAAATGCACATGGTGAATTTTAATGCAGGGTTTTCGGAAAGCATTTTATTTATATAAGCGGTTGTGCAGGAAAATAACTAATCAAGTTTTAATTCGTTGTAAAATTTTAAAAGTTTAAATTTTTAGTGATTTTTAACATGGTGAAAAACACAGGGTGTTACAGATCTACCCCACTTAGAAGAATCTCGTCCCCGAGATTCAAGCAAACTAGAGAGAGACTAGAGAGAGTAGAGAGAAGAATGCATGTTCCTATTGAGCTTACGGAATTGCTTCTTTGTTGCTTCGTAAGCCTCTTCATTAACAGGAGGTCACCATGTCACAGAATATATTCCTTGCCTTTCGAAGTAGCGGTTCGAGGCTGAATTAAATCCATTGCTGCACGTGTTTCCTGGTACCTTTTTTTTGTAATATTAGTAGTCACTCAACTCAATTCTTCTGACTTTCTGATCCCCTAAGTAATTCCAATTTCCAGATTTTGGGCTACCCCACTTAGATGATTTGTTCTTCTGGTTGCAGAGCTACCCACTTAGATGATTTAGACCTCCACGGTCTTTTTTTTTCTTAATGCCAACTCTTGAGCTTCTTTATCATATTTCTCTTTAAATCCTCTGGATTTATGGTGCCAGTGTCTTGATTGATTTTTTTTTAAGCAACAATAACTGTGAACTTAGGATTTCATTTCTCATCTTAAGATTCCATTTCTCATCCAAAAGCTTGCACCTTCAGTAGCTTGCTTAACTTATTTTCACTCCACTTGATTAGTGACTCGTATATTCCTGAATAGGGGTCTGGGTCTACCCCACTTAGAAGATTTAACCTTAAATCTTCTATTATTTTTTTATTAATACCCGATTAGACCTTGACTATTTAGGAAGAAATTTTTGAGCCGATTATTTTGTGGCTATCTCTCACTTCCGCGTAGAATGTCATGATTTAGGTGCACTCCTATTTATTCTTTTTTCATCACGAGGGGTGAACGTATTATTTTACTGGAAGACAACATGATTATCATAAGACCGCGAACAAGCACGGACTACGTCGAGTACAATAGGAGGAAAATGCACAACTAGGCTACGAGTACATATCCCGTGGGAGCAATTAGTCTACTTCATTGGACAGGGAGGCTTCATTCCGGCGTGCTGGAGGTTCTTCCACTGAGCTTGGTGCAGGTTCTTCTTCATTTGGCGGTGGTTGAGTGAGCGGGAGGAGAGGCTCGGCGTCGAAGTCTCTCGATGGTGGTGGTGCTGGGGGTACTGCAGGGTCTGTCCTTCTTCCTGGCAGGTGGATGGGGACTCCTTCCAAAATCATGGGCTCTTGCCTATCAGCGGCGACTCGAGCTTGTGCTTCTACATGAAGGCTCCTAGCGTAGATCACGGCCACTTGGGCGCGGTGGATGCAGTTCATCAGTTCGGCAGCTTGCCTATCGTACTGCTCGTCGAGGGAGAGCAAGTAGTTGGTCATGAACTTCATGGTGGGGTTGTCTTCTTGCTCTTGCAGGGCTTCCATGCGGGCGATCCAGGCAGGGCGGTTCTTCTCCAGTGGTGGGAAGAATCTCATGGGTGTACGGGTGATGGGCTCCTCGTAGAGCTGACACAGGTGTCGCAGGGCTTTGCGGGCGACGGCTTGGTAGGTGTCGGTGAAGCGAAAACCGGTTGTGGTCATGCTCCAAGCTTCGGCTATGTCGGGGAAGTCTTCACTCTTTGCGACGTAGATGGTGACTTCACAGCGCTCGATGCCATGTTCTTCATACTCACGGCCTTCATACTCGGGACGCTTTTGTATTCCAAGTCTCTGCATGGTGGCATACAGGAGCTTGGGGAATCCTTCGGTGTGGAGGCAGTAGCTGCTGACCCAAACACCTTCGGCCATTTGTGGGTGTGGGAGGAATCAACTGTGGTGGTTGCTTTGCTATTGCTCAAGGTAAGGAAAGCTGGCAGTGGGATTCTTCAGTGGGCGTGGGTGATGATGAGGGCAGAGGAGTTCCTTCTTTTATAAGGTGCCGGTGGTGAGGCTTGCAAGGAACGCTTGACTGGTCCTGAGGTGTGCGGTGGAAGGAAGTGGAGTCGGGATGGGTTCCACTACATAGTGGTGCACTGTGACGGGGTGTAGTTTTGACAACTGTGCAGTGGTCTTTGTCGGTTTGCGGCTTACTGTAAATCCCAAAAATATGAGGTGGCTAGGGTCTGCTGGTGATGGTGGTATTGACTGCACCCCTTGTTTTTCTTCTTTTCTTTTTCAATGACTTGAGCCCAGAAATCTCAGAAATATATTTTGGCACCAACAAGATCTCTAGGATTTTTATTCCACTTTTCTGATTTCAATAATTAACTCAAGGTTCTCATAAGGTAGCGGGCGCATCATAAGGATATACAATATGGTTGTTGCTATCAGAGTTGGAATCAGGACAGCAAAAAGGGCTTTAGCGAGTTCATCTTCTTCTAAGCGCATCTTGAAGGCTTCAACTTCTAGCTTCTGACGATGTACTTCTTCTTGATATTTTTCTTCAGCTTGTACCACACACTTCTGGCCTTTTTTTTTGGAACAAGTTGGCACTTGAATAGGAGATTTAGGTGGGTAATCAGTGTTGAGAGTGGGGTGTCTTGCTTCTGAAGGGCAGCAGGGGGCGTCTTTTATAGATGGTTGACGGCAGGGTTAGGAGAGCGGGTACGCGCCATTATCGGCGGCATTGAGCAGCACCGGTTGCCGAGGGAATCGGCGTCGTGGAGGATAGTAGTAGCAGCTTTCGGCGGTGATGGAGGTGACAGCATGAGTGGCGTCGTGGGGCGGTGGTGGTGCGGCGCTGTGGGGGGACAGCGGCGTGACGCTGAGGGGACGGCACCAGCATGCAGGAAAAGTGCGCGGTGGCGTGGATGGTGGTGGCGTGCAAAATTTATGGTTTTCTCCTATTGCCTGCTGCATATATTATTTTTTTTTTGTAGCTCTGGTGAACAGACACTTGATGTTGTTACTGGATAGGCAATGTGTTGGTTGTACTGTCACAAGTAGCAATCGGGTAGCTGTTGATTCCTTTTTTCTATCTTGTCTTCCAAAAATTATTTTCCAATAATCCCTGCCTTCTTCAAAATATCCCAGATAGTAGTCTTCCCTTGTATGACTGCCAGAAAATATTCATGGAATGGGGGAGGGGGAAGAGCACAAGGTGAGGGGAGAGAGATCTAAATGGGTAGTTGTAACAAACAACAAAGGTCAATCAAGGTGTAACAAGCGTAAACGTCGTACGCTCTACTTTCACGTTTCTACCGTGGAAAGTTACTCTAGACCCGTGAAAGACCTAATCTCCAAGCTACCTTGTATTCTAGGTATGACCTAATCTACCCTAGCGATACTACTCGTAATTTTGAAGGGGGTGAGAAGAGAGAAAAAGTTGTTTTTGATATAGAAGGTGAAGGGAAGGTAAGAGTCAAGGGTTATTAGCAAAGATTTTAAAAAAATAGTTTTTAGATAAAGCATTCCTAACTAACGTCCATGCTAAGGGTTCGTCCTACAGTCCAAGTATAGCTCTGATACCACCCTGTCGAGCCCCTAATTTAGGGTCCACTGTGCATCATGTATCAGTCCCTGGATCAGTAGCTGATACGCACAATTCGAACAAGATTGATATCAAAACCATACTTTTATTGATAATAGGGAAATACATTACAAAGTTCATATTTACATAGCTTGGGCCACTGACCTTACATTGTATATCAGAGATCTAAGACAGCGGTCCTATAACAACGTGGCTCCATTCCTACAGGCAACTTGGAGTGCGGACGTAACCCTAGACTTAATCCTTAAGCGTATTCCTACAACCCGGTCGTCGTAGTCCCAATGTAACTTCTTCGTGTAGTCGTACGGCTCCGTCTTCGAGTGTGCTCCAGACGTTCTATACTTGCATAGTCCTTGGTAGCTTCATCCTCGGATATACTCCTACAGCTTCATTTCTAAAAACATATAGTGAAGAAGGGGTGAGTACATACGTACTCAGCAAGCCCTAACTTTGGGTGGAGGAGAGGTGGATGGAGGCTGTATATAGAGGTGGTTAGTGGTAAAGGTGATAGAGTTAAGTAGTTATAAATATAGGTTAGGCCCTGGCAGGGTATTACCATCCTCACCAGTTCCCGAGTTGAGTATAGATTACCGAATTCATAAATACATCTTACCAGAGTATCACAGTTGTTGTAGTCTAATCATTTGGGGACCTCATCCCAGCGGTTGCCCATTCCAAGGACGTGGCTATTCGAATAGATTCAAGAAACTCTGCAGAGGTGTACAAATTTCCCCACATGATAGGCGTAGTCGATACCATCGTCATGGCTTAGACAGGCCTAACGAGACCTCGTACCCGAGAGGGCGCTACCTTAGATTTCCATATAATTCCACCACGGACTACTCAGGGACCGGAACCCACAAGCATCAGGATGATCACACAGCATCCTAGAATATCGAGTGGTTGGATGATCACATAGCATCCGGTGGATGATCACATAGCATCCAGATTAAATAATAAAAGGGTGCTCGCACACGGCACAACAATAAATTTTACATGGAAGACCACAAAGCAACCATGCCGATCAGACCACGGTAGATCACACAGCAGCCGTGTCCTCTCCTGTTAGTCCGTTGCCACTCCGGCCTCCTAGTGAAAATTATACTTCAATCTAACGGGGTGTGAGATCAAGTCTACCCATATAGACATGTGGCTGTACGGAATTCTGGCTAGGCGAGATGGCCAATGAACCGGTCCTTATGTGACCGAGGCGAGTATCTCCCGCAGGATCCCACACAGGCTATCCTGCCAAGGTAACCCATACCACATGAATTACCCCCACTCGCCCCTTGTCGAGGTTTAGTCCAATTTTACCAACTTAAGTTTCATAGTTATTATCCTCAAGTTCATAAATCACATCATCATAAATAATTATCATAATTCATCATGATTCAATATCAATATATGAAAGAGGTTTTTAAGTAGTATATATTAAGATTAGTGGTTGGTAGGGTTAGGTATGGTGGGTTTATGGTGGAGGCTAGCAAAATGTAGAGGTGGTAGAAGGGGAGTAATTAAAGGAATGGAAATGTAGGGAATAGATGGGGATTAGGACTTGCCTCCGTTCACTGATGAGTATATCCAAGACTTTCGATCCTGCGTGCTTCTTGCTCCTGTCCTGGTGTAGCCGTGCTCCTAGGATCCGTCGGGTTCTCTCCACGTCTTCTATCCTACGCTTGTCTAGCGTTGACAGACAAAGGAAAAAATACCAAGCAAGGCATACATAGCAAGCATAATCAATCAAGAAGGAAAACAGTCCTAGATGGATTGGCTTTTATCTGTTTGATGGGTACTACGGTGGCGAATTGCTACTACGGTTTATTAATTAATTAATTAATTAATGTAACTACGAATTAATATTTAAATAAAGAAAAGCAATCATATCTAGAATTTAAATGGGCACCAAAATTAGGGAAATGCATTTTAATATGTAGGGTTATATTTTAGAAAATTTATGGTGCAAGCGTTTCGGATTTCCGAATTATGACGATGAAGATATAGATTATTATACGCGAATGGAAAGCGGGCATGAGAATTATTTCTACAATTTTAGTTAATGAAAAAGCAGTGTCAAATATATAGATATGCCCTATGGTGACTCTAGTTTATTAAAAAAAATTAGGAATTTTTCTTTAATTAATAAGCTTACCTTTTGATCTACTGTGTACAATCCCATAGGTACCCCTAGCATTTTCCTCCGCGCAGTGGTGGCTGACACGCGGGCCTTGTCAGTCTGGCGGACTGACCAGCATGTGCCCGTGGTCTCTACACCGATCGGTGAACCTCTGCTCCCTCTCTCTTTGTTTCACATGGACCGCGTCCATGCAAGGAGGGGAGGGAGGTGGTGCCCGTTCATTGGCCTGGCCGATGTGGCCTGGTTGCCTTCGTCAATTCGGTCGTCCTCATCCCATTGCCGCGAGACAGAGCAAGAAAGAGGAAAGAGAGGGAGGGAGAGAAAGAGAAGTCGAGCAGAGAGGGCGAAGCATAGCGACTGAGGCGGCCGTGCGCTGGGCTGGTGCGAGGCAGAGGAAGGGCGAGCAGGGCAGTGGCGCAAGGCGAGGTCCCGATGGCGTGGCTCGATGGCGTCCCCGTTCGCCGCGGTTGCCGTGGCGAGGTCGCGGTTGGGCGCGCCTCCGGTAGCGGCAGCAGCTCGAGGCACGACGCGTCGTGCGCGGCGGCGGCTGCCTCCATTTAGCGACGACGGTAGCCCCGGCTAGTTCGCGCACTCGGCTTCGAGCAGAGTAGAGAACAGAAGGACACGGCGGATGGAGGGGACTCGGCTCCGGCGCAACAGCGGCTTCAGTTTCGTCGCCAGGCGGAGGCGGTGCTCGGCTCCGGCGGCAGAACGAGCATGGCTTCTTCTGGTCCTCTTCCTCGAACACCAGAACCAGCAGAGGGAGAAGGTGAGCTCGAGTAGGAGGGAGAGGGAAGACTGGCGCCCGAGCTTGACAGAGGTGGTGCTTGGCTACAGCGGCTCGTGGCTCCTGCAGCGGCCTCAGCGGAAGCGGAGCAGAGGGCATGGCGGAGGAGGGAGAGGAAAAAGGATGGAGTAGAGCAGGCAAGGGGCGAGCGGTATGGCTGAGCTCCGGTGCGGCGGCGCAGTTCAGCGGCGGCGCACCCGTCAGCAGCAGGAAGAGGAGGAAGCAGAGAGATGGAGAGAGGGAGGGAAGAAGAGGAAACAGAGTACGGTGACGGCAGCAGCGGCTCCGGCGATGCTCGGCCGTGGCTTCGGCTCCAAGGCTACGCCGGCTCGGCTTCTGCTGCGCGACGAGCGGCGGCCGAGGCAATGCTCCCAAGCAGCGGCCGTTCGTGCCAAGAAGAAAAGGGAGGCTCTGCCTCTTCTTGCTTCTGCGGCCGCGTGCCTGAGCTCGATCACATGATTCGCAGCGACCCAGGCATCCTCATCATCTCCTTGCTTGAGCTCGGCTTCGTTGAGGGAGGCGAGTTCGATGGCCTTTTATAGGCGGAGCAAGGCGGTGGCCATGGCAAATATCTCGTCGAACGTCGCACAGTAGGTCAGCGGTGATGGAGATTTTTACCGGCAATGGAGGTTGGCGCTGGGACACCTGTCGGCGCGAAACTCGGAAGGGATAGGGATGCTCCAGAAGGCGACAGCCGAGAAGGTCGGTTTGCTAAAATATCTCGCGAGGCGATGGGCAAGCGTCGCGTGCACCAGGAGGAAGACGGCGGCCACGGCTTGCACGCGGACTCGACGCGGAGCTGCGCTTGGGCCGAGCGGCGTTGCCGTGTTGGACTGGGCTTCTGCCCAATCGGCGGGAGGGGAATACACAGTAGGGAAATTTCCATTTTTTATTTTTTGTAGTTATAAATGAACCATGCATGTGTATATATGTATACCTATATACGTACATATGACTATTAATTCATAGGTAAATAAGAAAGGAGCAAGATATATATAAGGTATTTCTAAGTATTTCAAAGCAAGGAATTAACTAATAAGAGGAAAGACGGCGAATTAACCATGTGTATATATGTATACACATTATGTTCCGTGAACAAATAAATAGATGAGGCATTTCTAGTACTAGGAAATTAAAGAACGTAACCATAAGGTATATCTAAATATTTTATAACCATAAAGCAAGGATTTCTTACGTATAGAATTTAACTAATATTACGAAGGACCATTAAACTTATAATTTATTAATGTGATGGCTAATATAATTATGATGCATTATCTACTGCTATGTCATAAGGAAAAGGTCAAGAATGCAAGTTATAATTAAGTAAAGTTATTTTGGTGCCGCAAATAAATTCCAGAAGGCAAACAAGCAGTCAAGCAATCAAACATTTCATGCAAGCAACCAATTCAAGCCTTCTATACTAAATGCACATGGTGAATTTTAATGCAGGGTTTTCGGAAAGCATTTTATTTATATAAGCGGTTGTGCAGGAAAATAACTAATCAAGTTTTAATTCGTTGTAAAATTTTAAAAGTTTAAATTTTAGTGATTTTTAACATGGTGAAAAACACAGGGTGTTACAGGCGGCTTGTCTAACTTTATAGTAACTTCTATAAATCTACAGACATCGCGC